>CM046442.1:59489875-59562375 GCA_025506515.1 Flaveria trinervia
TCGAGATGTCCATTAAGAAAAGCGATTTTGAAATCCATTTGCCAAATCTCATAGTCATAATATGCAACTATGGTAAATAATATCCTAATTCACTTTAGCATTGCCACAGGCGAGACGGTTTCATCATAATCAACCTCTTGAGTTTAAGTGAAACCTTTTGCTACAACTCTTGCCTTATAAGTATCCAAGTTTCCATGCATATCTATTTTTTTCTTGAAAACCCACTTGCATCCAACTGATTTGGAGTTAAGTGGAGTGTAAACCAATTCCCAAACATGGTTGTCATACATGTATTGCATCTCTACGTTCATGGCTTCTAGCCATTTGTAACAATCCGAATTGGACATTGCATCATGGTATGTACTTGACTTATTGGAGTCAACCACATAGCATCCATTCATGAAAATCCATATCTTTCAGGTGGAATGCTAACTCTACCAGATTTGCGAACATTTTGTGTGTATTGGTCAACCTCTTGATCATCATCAACAACTTCCTGTTGATTACTAGTGTCAACCAAATGTGTATTGGCTTGTGGATCTTGATCCTCATAAAATTCCACTATTCTATACGTCATTCCTTCCATAAGGAACTTAGCTTCCAAGAATTCGGCCTTTCGAGCAATAAATACTTTTTGCTATGTTGGATCAAAGAAGTAGTATCCTATACAGTCTTTGGGATATCCAACAAATATATACTTAGTGGATAGACTTTCCAACTTGTTTTGGGTGTTTATCTTAACATAAGGTTGACAACCACATATTTTTAAATATGATAGCGATGGAAATCTTCCATGCCATATTTCAAAAGGTGTTGAATCCACTTTCTTGGTCAGGGCCATATTCAAAATGCGAGCCGTGTAGAGTAGTGCGAAACCCCAAAATGATAGAGGTAGTGAGCTTATAGCCATCATAGATCAAACCATATCCAATAGGGTTCGGTTTCTCCTTTCAGACACACCATTATGTTGTGGTTTTACAGGTGGAGTAAGTTGTGAGATGATCCCACAACTTCTTAGATGATCCTGAAAAGCCTCACTGAGGTATTTACCTCCTCTATCTGAATGAAGAACTTTGATAGTTTTATGGAGTTGATTTTCTACTTCATTCTTGAAGATTTTGAAAATTTCAAAAGCTTCATATTTATGTGTCATCAAGTACACATAACCATAGCGACTGTAATCGTCGGTAAAGGTAATGAAGTATCTTTCACCATTTCTTGTCATTGCCTTAAAAGGATCACATACATCTGAATGTATGATTCCTAATAAGTTTTTTGCCCTCTCCTTAGTTAACAAATTTACCTTGTAAACAAGATTTACACTTATCAAATGAACCATTTTCATTTATTTTCAAAAGACCATTATTTTGAAGTGTTTGAATTCAATTCTTGTTTATGTGACCAAGACAACAATGCAAAAGATATGAATCACTTAAACCCATTTTTAATTTCTTGATGTCTGTTTTGGTATAAGGAATTGTTAAAGAATGAATCATCATGAACCAATTCATAGATACCATTAAAAGGCATAGCCTTGAAATAAAATACATCATCCATACAAACATAAATACTATTGTTAACAAATTTTAATTCATAACCACATTGTTATAAAAAAGAAACAGAAATTATGTTCCTAGTCAAACTAGCAGAATACAAAATGTTATTAAGAACAACTCCAAACCATTTAAAAGTTTCAAAATATAGTCTCCTAGGGCTTCAACATCAACTTTTGCTCTGTTGCCCATGTAGAGACTTGTGTCTCCCTTCTTGAAGTGCTTATATATTTTGAACTCCTACAACAAATTGCAATATGAGTTCCACATCCGGTATCCAATACCCTTGTGTTTGAAGAAATAACATTTAAACCAATATGAATAATGAAAGTTCTACCTGAGGTTTGCCGAGCATCCCTCTTGTTTCTTAACTCTTTGAGATAGGTTGGAAAATTCCTTTTCCAATGTCCTATCTCACCACACTCAAAACATGGATCGTTCTTCGTTACCTTAGGATTCTTAAGCTTAGGCTTTGGAGGTTCCGCTTTAGCCTTCCCTTTACCCTTGCCATTGATGTACCCCTTCCTTTGGCAACATTTGCCTTGGGATTGGGGATGGCCTTTTCTTAATGCCTCCCTCATTGATCGAAAGAACTGGTAGAACCTTTCTATCCATCCCTGCCTTGGTTGTTTTAAGCATTGCGTGAAGCTCACCAATGCGCTTGTCCCACCCATTCATATTGTAATTCATTATGAACATCTCAAACCTTTTAGTTAGGCCATTAAGGATCAAATCTGTGGCCAACTCCTTTAAGACGGGGCAGTTAAGCCTCTCGAGGCGATCAATGTGGCTTTTCATCTTCAGTACATAAATGATACCGATTGGGTTTCTTCCATGCAACACACGTGAAGCGCTCGAATCGTTTCGAAGCGCTCTACCCTAGCTTGTTGAAAGAACTTTTCCTTTAACTGGGTAATCATGTCATATGCCCCATGATGCTCCAAATCCTTTTACAGTTTGGGAATCATAGTTCCTAACATGAGGCAAGAAACCTGCATGTAATCCTCAATATACTGAAGCCAATCGTTATAGGCCTCAACATCCTTGGGGTCGGGTTGGTCAGGAATGGGATCGTCAAGGACATAGGCTTTTTTCTCTTGCTGGAGAACAATTCTCAAGTTTAAAAACCAGTCCACAAAGTTATTATTATGGATCATGTGTGCCCAAGACATATACAAGATTGATGTGGTTAGTACGTTTTGATCCCAGTCGGGTCATACCCAATAACAAACCATACAAACACCAATAAATATTATTCGTTGATGAGATCATACAAATAAATATTCACACCAATTTAAAAAATAGGTTTTCTAAAACGTTCCTTTTGTAATAGAACAACATTATATGGATAATTTGTTCATGAGAGATATATGTTTCATTATTTAAGTTAGTTAAATAATAACAAATAAAAGTGTGTTAATGTTATAAAATTAAAAGAGGTTTTAATTTTATAAACTAGTGGGTGGAGAGTGTAAGTTTTTTTATAAAAATTAAAATGGGGGGAACCCATTTTGAATGTGGGTTCCGGCCGCCCCATTGGGGGCTTTGAAGGGTCACTTTTAGTCTTGTTTTTTATAAGACTTGATTCACTCTTACACTCTTCGATCAACCCTCTCTCTCTCTCACCTACAAGCAAGGTCTCTTCTCTCCTCTTTGTGGCTGAAAAATTCAAGTTTTAGAAGCTGAAAATTCGAGTTTTACAAGCTGAAAATTTGGTTTTGGCTTGGCTGCATTTGGTTTTGTAAGAAGAAGGATTGAATTGGTGTCCTACTACCTAACAAGTTAGGTGTTTCCTAGGGCTTATGGGTATACAAGCTTGAGGACTCCCACTTTGGAGGCTAGACATTCAAGAA
Source organism: Flaveria trinervia (assembly GCA_025506515.1). Taxonomy (NCBI): domain Eukaryota; kingdom Viridiplantae; phylum Streptophyta; class Magnoliopsida; order Asterales; family Asteraceae; genus Flaveria; species Flaveria trinervia. Next base: position 59,493,282 of record CM046442.1, read on the forward strand.
GCATCATCTCCCTCTTCTCATCCTTACTACAACACCTTGTTCTTGAAAGGTAGTTTCAACAACACCCTATGGTTGCATTTTCAGTTTTGATAGCATCTCATTTCACATATATATATGATCCTTGTTCTTGGGTTTTGTTTTTGGTTTAAAATGGTTCAATTTTCAGATTGTTAACAACATATTTAAACACTTATAACCGCTGCGTTTTATAGTTTTAATGGTTAAACTAGCTTTGATGAACTTGTTACAAAACCCAACAATGGCATCTAGAGCCGGATATGTGGAATATGTGCTTCAAAAGTTCTTGAAAAGTTAGTTTTCATGGACTTTTTCAACCCATTAGGGGCTGTTTTGTTGTGGCTGATTGAATCTCTTATGTTTCAAGGTTTAATCTTACATGCTTTAGTATAAACCTTGAAATACTAACATCAATGGTTGATTGTGTTGTTTGGACAAAACAATAAAGTTTTGGTTCATGTTGGCCAGAACTTTAAGGTTATAAAAAGGGGTTCATTGTTGTTCTTGAATGTTGTATATGATACATATTTTGGTGCATAACATAGCCTTGACCTTATGTGTTTTGGATTTGGTTGATTAAGGTTTTGTTATGTTAGTTTTGATTCTTGAAAGGGTTGTAATATTTGTAATTGTATTTTGGGTTGTAATTTATTTATTCATTGGTTATGTAATAAATATATTAGGTGCATTTGTTTTATTAGAAAATTGTATTAGGATATGATTTTGCAAAAGAAGATGCACAAGATGAAGACCTAAAGAAGGACACAAAAGAGATGGACACTTGAAGCATTTGGATGTGGATCCAAGTAGGAGTTCATGGACACATTTTGATGTGTCATTTTAACCCTTAGGAAAGACCTTATGACAACACTTGTGATGGCAAACAAGTGTGGTCAACTTAGTGGCTATGATTATGCACTTATATTTGTATGATTATGCTTGTTTGGTTGTTTGTTGTATGGTTGTTGTTTGATATTTGGACATGCATAACAAACTCATTAATAACTTAACAAGCTGAATATTGATGGTTCTTTATCATTAAGTGGTTAATAACAGGTTATTAAAAGGATTAATGATTTTAATAAAAAGGGTTTTATTAAAAAGTGAACCATAGGGTACCTTGTATTTGAAATCATGCAAATATAAGGTACATAGAGTTTTCTAAACTAGTATTATGAAAACTTAAATTTTTTTTATAAACAAGTTAAACAATGTCATTTTGCACAACACTTAAGTCACCTGGAAACTCTTAATGGGATAAAGGTCACCTAACCATTTTGAGAAAACTTGTGATTTGAGGTGGGGATACCATATTTTTGGGATAAAGGTCACCTAACACTTATGTTGGAAACTCACATGTGTGTGCAAGTAGGATAACTTGATTTGCAAACCATGTTAAATGGATCACCTACAATATGGTTTACAAAGGTGTTGATGGGATAAACATGCCGACTATACATATGATGTTTTAAAGTCGATCCCATACCTCTAGTTAATTTAAATAATGGGATGAAGGTCACCTACAAAGGGTTGCAATTGTTAAAACGTTGACTACCTTGTTAATTTAAATAATGGGATGAAGGTCACCTAACCACTATCTAAATATAACGTTGGATTCTAGAATTTTAAAATTGTGTTTGACACATAAAAGGGCTTTAATTATTAAAATATGAACAATATCGAAAATTCTAAAATTGAACTTTGTTAAATTTTGTAGATGGCCACCAACAATAATGAAAATAATGACATCCCATCCGCTCACTCACTATCACTAAGAACCATTCTCCAAAAGGAGCGTCTAAATCGTAATAACTTTATTGATTGGTTTCGAAACTTGAGAATTGTTCTCAAGCAAGAGAAACGATCATAAATTTTAGACGATCTGATTCTCGATCAACCTAATGTGGAGGATGAGGAGGCCTATAATAATTGGGTGAAATACACTGAGGACTCAGTCCAAGTGTCTTGCCTCATGTTGGCAACTATGAATCGAGATCTCCAAAAGGAGTATGAACATCATGGAGCATACGGCATGATTACCCGGTTGAAGGAAACGTTCCAACAATAAGCAACGGTAGAGCGCTTCAAAGCAGTTCGAGCACTCCATGCATGTCGTATGGATGACACCCAATTTGTTTCATCTTATGTACTTCAGATGAAAAGCCACATTGAGCGCCTCGAAATGCTAAATTGTCCCGTCTCGAAAGAGTTGGCTACGGATTTAATCCTCAAATCTTTGTCAAAAAGGTTTGACAACTTTGTCATGAATGATAACATGAATGGGTGGGACAAGAACATAAGTGAGCTTCACTCTATGCTCAAAACTGCTGAGGAGGCCATGGGTAAAAAGGTTTTACCCGTTCTCACCATACATGAAGGTGGGAACAAGAAGAGGCCTCACCCCACACCCAAGGAAAATGTTTCCAAGGGTAAAGGCATGTTAAGGGAAAGGGAAAGGGAGTGGTAAGAGCGCCACCACCAAAACCAGCGAAGAAGAAGCAAAATGTTGCTTCAAATGACCCAGGCTTTAAGTGTGGGGAGATTGGACGCTAGGCAAGATATTGTCTAGTGCATCTCAAAGAGTTGCAAGCTAAGAGGGATGCTCTGCAAACCTCAGGTACAATTTTCATGATTTATATAGATCTAAATTTAATATCCTCTAACACAGGGGTATTGGATACCGGATGTGGAACTCACATTTGCAACTTATTGCAGGTGTTCAAAAGAAGTAAGGACTTCATGAAAGGGGATGTTAGCCTTTACATGGGAAATGTGGCAAAAGTTCAAGTGGAAGGCCGAGGGGACTACATCTTGAAGCTTCCAAATGGTTTGGAAGCAATTTTGAACAATATTTTGTATGCTCCTAGTTTGACTAGAAACATTATTTCTGTTGCCCAATGAAGACAATGTGGTTATGTTTTAACATTTATTGAAAATGAAATTCATGTTTCTTTAAATGGCATATTTTATTTTAAAGCTATTCCCATTAATGGTATTTATGAATTGGTTTGTGAAAATGCATTATATGATAGCTCATTGTACCAAACCACCACTAAGAAACTCAAATTGGATTTGAGTGATACCTATCTTTGGCATTGTTGTATTGGTCATATAAACAAGAAGCACATACAAACACTTCAAAAGAACGGTCTTTTAAAAGCAAGTGAATATGATTCATATGATGTATGTGAATCTTGTTTACAAGGTAAAATGACTAAGGCACCTTTTAGTGGAAAAACCAAAAGGGGAAAAGATTTATTAGGAATCTTACAGTTGGATGTATGTGGTCCTTTTAAACCAATGACTTTTTGTAATGAAAGATACTTCATTACCTTTACCGACGACTATAGTCGATATGGTTATGTGTACTTGTTAAGACACAAAGATGAAGCTTTTGAAATGCTCAAAATCTTCCAAAATAAAGTAGAAAATCAACTCAACAAAAAAATAAAAAATCTCCGCACCGATAGAGGAGGTTAATACCTAAGTGATGCTTTCAGAGATCATCTTAAAAATTATGGTATTGTCTCACAACTATCTCCACCCAGAACACCACAACACAATGGTGTGTCCGAAAGGAGAAATCAAACTCTATTGGATACGGTTCGGTATATGAGAGCTAGAAGCTCATTGCCTCTATCATTTTGGGGTTTTGCTATGCTCTCTGCAGCCCGTATCTTGAATATGGCCCCAACCAGTGTAGAGAATATTCATAGAGGCTGAAGCAACCAAAGACCTTCTGCATGGATGCTGCATAAGTACTGAAGAAGAATGCTTCGGATGTTTCACACATGCAACAAAAATATTCTAAGTGTGAAATCTTCCTAGCCAAAGATGAAGTCTTCTGAAGCTTCAGAGACAAAGTCTTCCGAAGCCTCAACTCTTGAAGACAAATTTCTTCTGAAGACTTTTAGTAACATGCTTTATCTGATGTACTATTCCATAAAGCTGGACACCTTTCCGCTGCATCTCTGTAAAGTCACGAACCTGCATGAGTTAGTGAAAAGGTTCATGCTATTGGTAACTGTACATTGAGGTCTTGAGTCTGTAACTTTCTACTTCATGTACTTGATCCTTTTTGTAATAGATAAGGACGTGAGCTATGAGATGTCATAGTCATAAAGTCAAAAAGGCAATCTGCCTTTTTGACTCTACCATTGATTTTGTTTTGAGTCTTGTCAATTGTATCCAGCTGGCTTTCAAGTATGGTCGGCTGTAAGATGTAGTATAAGTATCTCATGCTCTTGTAACTTTATGGATATACTTTGTAACACTTGTAATAGAACATAGAGAAAGCAATATACTGCATTCTTGAAAACCATATACTTGTGTTCTGTCGCTTACATTACTTGTGTTCTTAGTGTCTTTATTGTGGTTAATCCACTTTACTGCTTGTTTGAGTTTAGTTAATCTCCTCTTTGTGTTGTTGTGTTGTAAGTGAACCACCTTCACCGGTCCTGCATTTGGTATCAGAGCTTTCCAAGCTCTTGATATAAAATCTCACCATCTTAAGATCCCTTACACACACAAATACTAAACTTTTCAAATAGTAGCCATTTCCAAGACTGATATGGAAATTGGAACCATGAACAAGTCCCCGCTGATTACTCTTGATGACTTTGATACCTGGTGTTTAAGAATGGAAGGTTTCATCAGGTCTCTGGACTCAAGAATGTAGGAGTCTATTGAAAATGGACCTTTCATACCTAGAACTCCTTCTGCTACTAGTGCTGGTATGATCCCCAAGGATGTGGCAAACTACTATGATAAAGATAGGAAGAGAGTAGAGATTGATAGAAAAGCCATGACAGCCCTTCAAACTGCCCTTCCAAACTCTGTATACAGAGGTTTCAAGAAGTGCAAAATAGCTAAGCCGTTATGGGATGCACTGAAACTCATGTATGAGGGTTCTTCTGAAGCCAAGGAGAACAAGAAATATCTCCTAAAGCAACAATATGAAAACTTCACCATCAAAAGAGATGAAACCATGACTCAGCAATACTTCAGGTATGTTGAGATTGTGGATACCCTTGTGGATGGAGGAGTTCCTCTTAAGAACAGGGACATTGTAAGGAATTTCATATGCTCACTTCCTAGGTAGTGACACATTACTATGTGGTCATCAAGAGGACTGAGAATCTAAAAACTCTTACTCTGATAGAGTTATATAGGATTCTTAGTGGCTACCAGATGGAGATGAACATGCAAGGTTCATCTAGAAACTCCAACAATCAAATAGGTTCAGCCCTGCATGTGGTTGAAAGGGATAGCACAGAACCCCAACATCATCTCATATGTGTTAGGATCTGGTTTTTGAACGAAAACCAACTGATTAATGTGTTAAACAAAACCAAATAATGTGGAATCCTATTTGGTTGGTGATCCAATCAGTGAGAACACAGGTAGACACAATAATGTATTGAATCTAACATCAAGAATCGATTAGGAATCGATCTACAACGTTCTATGAACTTGGAGTACGAACTTAGAGGCTTTTGGATGGCTAGGGTACGCCTGGAGTCGAAATGTATTCAATGTTTTTTCTTTTCCATGAATTAAGTGGTATTTATAGGTTAGGGTTGCTCATTCAGGCGACTGAACCATTAGCATGGTTCATTCGTGTGATTGAGCCATGCGGTTGATCCATTCGCACGACTGAGTGTTCAGTCGTGCGACTGAGTCAGTCGCATGAAGTTTTTCAGGCATATGGACTATTTAGACGCATGACCACTGTTGGGGCGCATGGTCCAGTCGGACGCATGAGAACTTCACTTAACCAAGTTTGAATGTATTCATTATTATAACATTATGTATATCAATTCAAACAATCACAAAGCTATATAATCTAGTCAATATTCGTTACACAACTCATTAATGAAATATTAAACATTTATAAATCACAACCAAACATTCTCATTTCATTAAGTACCCAATATTACATCAGTGTAACACATTCAAGACATGTTACATTAAGATCAGGATCTAGGTACATATATGTATCAACAAACTCCCCTTTGGACCTAGATCTATCTATTGTCTAACATCTTTCATAATTTCCTCAAACTTCTTGTACTTAACTTCTTTGGTGACTCCTGTATTTATCTCGAAAGCAAAACAGAGTCGTATCACCTTCTGGAATTGTAAAGCTTGTACGATATCTTGTGAGTCATAGAACAGTGGCCACTTGCATAAAGTATAAACATCTTTTGCTGACAAGTTGGTGAGCCACATTAGGTCAAACACCCTAATGGTTTCCATTGTACCATTTCTGTTCAAGACTATCACGGCCTCTCCCGTTCTCCAATCATAGTACCACCATTTGATGTATGGAATAAAGCCCTGTGGCATCTCACGTAGTGGGATCTTTAACATTGTACATGGTGGACTCCACTTCAACACTACTTTTGGTTTGCCAGTTATGGCGTCAACCTCAGATCGTCTGATGTACCTCATTGGTTGTTGAGGTTTGAAGTTGACCTATCTGGTGTGGTACTCCCTCTTTAGAGCTGCTTCAAACCAGCCTGACATCTTATGAGGGTCAGCGTATAGTAATTTTAACTTTGCTAACCGGTTAAACTCAAAACCTGGAAGAGTCTTCAGATCATATAGGAATCTGAAGTACTTAATTCCTTTCTCACGTTCAACAGCGTACACATTGAGGTCTTTAAAATGTGCCCATGCTATGATCCTGCTTGCCACCTTTTGATGTTTCTTGACTTTATACAGCTTGGTGTAGACAGTTGACTTTGTAGCGCTGCGTTGCGCTCTTATCTCTTCAAAACACGCTACCCATTCAGCGTTTTTGATGTTAACTTCAGTGTCTATGGCTTGGGCCTTCTCCTTATCCTTTTCGGACTCTTGCTCCATTTTATCCAGAGTCTCAAAAGTGTCACTGACATGAGTGTCTCCCAGATTGGGAATGACATTTCCCTTGTTGTTAGTGTACTCTGGATAGTGTTCTGCAGTGACATCTTCAATCTCGATCTCATCGACATCCTGAAGCTCATCGTCGCTCTCTACATGCACTGTCGGAGCATCTTTCACAATCTCATCAGCATTCAGCTTGAACATTTCGGCTATTTGCTCGTCAGTGATATTGTGAATGATTTCTCCTTCTTCAGGAGTATCCATTACCGATCTCTTGGCAATGCCCTGCAAATCAAGAATCAACATGAGTTGAGTCTTGACCTGTTGGAGGGGAGCAATATGATATTCATCTCTTTGAAAATTTGGATCTTCTTGATTTAGACATTCAACACAACAAATATTAGTTAATAATCAAGACAGAAACATTTGCATTGAATATAAATATTCATTACATTAATTTGATACATGATTCAAATACATATGATTTAAATAAAAAACATCTAAGCATTACTCTTGTCCTAGATCATCTGCTCTTCTGCTGACAGGGCGGATATGGAGGCACCTTCATCTTGTGCTTGTTTAGTTCTCCTTTCACTGGCAGGTGTGGCACCCGCAGCAGGTGAGTTGTCATCATCATCATCTCCAGCGTCACCAGCAGCATCAATATCATCATCACCATCCTCATCCTCATCATCACTGTCATCATCACTATCATCTCCATCCCCTTCCTTGATCTTCAAGGGCTCTTCCTTGGATCCCTTGAGACGCAGGATAATGGTCTTGTCGGTGGTCTCCAACTCCTCAATCCTTTTAGCCAATTGGACATGCTACTCCCGGAGTTGGGACATCTCTACACACTGAGCATCCATCAGCTGGGCCTGCTGAGATATATGCAGAGCTTAGGCAGCTGTAAGGTCTACTTGCTGTCGTAACTGAGCAGTCTTCTCTTCGTCTGCAGCCAACAGTCTCAGCACCATATGGTTGAGTGCCGAGAGCTGTTCCTCTACCCCATTGGGAGGCATAGGTGATCCTAATGTGTAGTAAGGGTATGATGGTGGTACAGCATGGTGGCTAGTGATGGTGGTGGTGGTGGTGGTGTAGATTGGCGGTGGTATTGGTATAACAGGTGGAGGTATGGCGGTAGTAGTGGAGGGTGGAGGTGTGGTAGGGATGGTGGGTGGTATGGTAATGGTGGTAGAGGGTGTGGTAGAAGTGGTGGTGGTTGTGGTGATAGGTGGAGTGGTGGTGGTAGGTGGAGTGGTGGTGGTAGTAATGATGAAGGTGAGTCGTCTCTTCTTCTTCTTCATGTTGTGGGGCTGAGCCATCCTTTTCTTCCTCGATCCTATCGAGGAGGATGCTCCCCCTAGAACAAGGCTTGGCTGATCGGGAGCACATGTCGGATCAGTGTCAGCCTCTCCCGACCCGCTAGGGCATTCACCGACTGCCCAGAACCCTCGTCTGTGGCAACGACTTTACTGCCCACAGTCCGAGTCAGAGGCTCCTCATCTGAATCCTCCTCCTCACCAGGTATAAAATCCTGGTGGAATCCAGCCAACTCTGCTCCATCATGGGCAGATGCCGGAGATGCTGTATCAGCAGTGGGGGCCCTTGGTTGAGTGGGTCTGGCATCACCAGCATCATCGCTGTCATCGTCATTGGAGTCATCCTTCGGGAGCTGTCGCTGCTCAACCTCTGAGTCACTGTCATCATGGCGCCATTTACGCCTAGTTGGCACCACGTAACCCTCCTGGCCAGATGCCCGAACAATCTCTTCACAAGGGGCTTAACCTACTTCCCCCCATAGACCTTCATATGACCCAAAGTAGTGTCATCCATCACTTCAAGGATCACAACATCCTCCTTCTCCTTTGGCAAGGAAGGGAGCTTCTGGTCAATAATCATCTGCATGAATCGAGGGTACATGTAGAAGCCCTCCTTCCCTTCCCCTCAATGTTCTCCACCAGGTAGGTGAAGATCATCCTAGAGAAGCTGAACGGGTGGTTCAGCACCAATGCTACATACACGTTCTGGATCTGATCTGAAAGCACATCAAATCCACCCTTCCGAGACGCTATACACTTCAGCAGCACATGCGCAAGGTAATTGAACTGGGGGCATAGGTTGCTTTTGTTGAGCACCCCTGCATTGATGTCCCTAGAGTACTTAGCTCGCAAGAAACATCCTCGAGCAATAAGGGGGTGTAATCGAGTGGGGTAGTCAGCATCATCCCCAAACTGTAGCACCATGCTAAGATCATCCTCAATGATCTCAATGGCCTCTCCAAATATAGAACTCCTCATGCGATGAGGCTCTGAGGATCTATCAACAACAGCGCCTTCCCAGAAGGCCTGCTGAATAGAGCGATATGGTGCACACGGAGTAGATATGGCATGAAAGATCCTCGATCTCCTGAGAAACGTGATAACGTCAGAAAAGTTTGAAGCATTTCTGGATGTCAGATCCAGATGAGCACAAATGTTGTGCTTAGTACTCATAGTCCACCGACTCACTATCTATTACACAATGAAAATAAACGTTAGTATCCATTGATGAATAATATCTTGAATCATTTGGACCTGAATTTCTTTCTGTTCTGTCATGTGAATGAGACCATGTGACTGAGATCTAGTCGTGCGAGTGAGTAGTGCGACTGAGATCTAGTCGTGCGAATTACCTCATACGTACGACTTGTAATGCGACTGAGCTCATACGTATGTAAACTCGTTCATGTATATCAGTCGTGCGACTAAACTCATACGCATGGTCCAGTCGTTTGGTTTAGCCATTTGTACTACTCAGTCGTGCGATTGAAGTTCATCAACCTGTCCATTCGCATGACAGACTGTTGTTCAATTCACATTCAAGTTTTGATCAATTCTTATGATTAGACGTCGTGTTTTGGTTCATTGGACTTGCAATCATTATACTTAACACCTAAAAACATTAATTTCAATTGTTTGCTTAGATTAATTAGGTTATTTAGTTAAACAAGTCTCGGTTCTTGGTTTGGGCAGAACTTGTCGATTTTGGAGTCAAATTGAATGAAATATGATCGGATTGAACCGCATTATACCTGTATAGTCAATGGAAATAGTCAGTACACAAGAATTAGTGGTATAATAGGCTCAAACGAAATTTTGGCAGAGTAACGACGCGTCGTGCAAATTAGGGCGATTTTGAGGGTGATAAGTGACTGCGACCGACTGCCCCTATATTTATACTAGGGCTCCCTTCAGTCGTGCGACTGAGCCCAGTCGCATAAGTTGTTCATGCGACTGAAGATCAATTGTGCGACTGGCACAGTCGGTCACCTTTAGTCGTGCGAATAGAGGTCAGTCGGCGACTGTGTCATTCGGTCACCTTCATTCATGCGGTTCGCCCATTTTGGGTGTCCAATCATGTGATTTGAGTCGTACTGATGGTCCAATCGCATGTATGTCCCATACATGTGGGTTAATCGTGCGATTGGACACATTCGTATCGTTCAATCGTACGACTGGTCCATGCTCATCTCAGACATGATCATTTTACCTTGAAAAACCTTTGATCACGTCAGACGTGATCCTTTTAAAACATTTTGTCGCCTCAGACGTGACCCATTTTATTTGAAAGCACGTGTGGTCACCTCAGACGTGACCTTTTAGATGATAAGGTCCCTTATCAACTTCCATGACATAGTCCGATACTAAACAAATTGATATAGATTGACTTTGTACAGAAATAAAAGAAATAATACTGAAAACTTAAAAACTAAGACATGTTTTTGTGTTTTTGTGAGGGTTAACATAATTTTTCTGAGAGAGCTGCTTCAATCATTTTAACCATACATGGACCAATTCAATTTGGAATCATACAGGATACTCGAATTATTCAGGTCTAGTTATTACAAAAACATTGATGCTCTATTCTTGTTTTCATCTGGAGTCAGTTAGCAAATCTAGGAAATCATACTAGTACTCTTAGGTCTCCATACTGATTTAACTTTCAAGAATTGTAGCCACAATGATTGTCAGTATACTTGTCCTCTTAAATCCATACACAGACTTTCAACACAGACTGGTGATAGTTTAAGGTTTGTTTATTTCAACAAGCATTTGTGGATCCCACACTTATATGGTAATCAACATTCCTCAGGAGATTTTTATGCGGTCTCAGGGTAGTATTCAAGAGGAAACTATTTGTAGAATTTTCAAAGAGAAGCCAAGCCTCAGGTCAGTGCCACCGCACAACAGAGAGGCGGCTAACAACAATGAAGTCTAGGATACATAGGTTATGCTTATCATCAGGTCAGTGCCACCCACAGCAGAGAGGCACATAACCTATCTTCTTGTTTGAGAAATTTCAATCTTTTTGCACAGATGTCACCAACAACATAAGTTATCAGTTTTGATTGTATTTGCATTTTATGTGCTTTTGATCAAGCATTGGTCTTACGCACACATTCGTGGCGTTTATTTTGCTCGTCACCCCTTATTGGAATCTTGTTGATTCTGTTAACCAGGGATAAGGTATTGCCCACAGCTAGTCAAACATCTTAGTTAAATATTGAGATCACCAAAATGGTCTAGTCATCTATTGTGTTCAATCTACCAACATATCATTTGTGGTCGAGCAACCTCTAGGTCTATTTTCTTTGTGTTACCTTAGTAGTAGCTAGCTTATCTATCATATTTCCTTTTATAACGCTCAGACTACACAGACTTATACTGGAGCTTTGCATCTTTTTCAATTTTGATTTTTAAAGTCCCAAATGGTTTGTTCCTGTGTACTATGATATTCGAAAGATTGAATCAGTATCACACATACAATCATATTTTTATCAGCCTGCCTCTCCTTCTCCCTGGTTTTTTTTGTATATTTGTGGTTAAACCTACTCTCCCGCTACAATTATAAAGTCATCATGGATTAGCGTTTTAGGATTTTAATAGGCAAGGAAATAAACTAATTGTAATTAAACTACTAACATTAAGCAAATAAAAAAAAAATAAAGAAAATAAAACTTAAAAAATTAAAAAATAAAAGGAACTAGACATGATGCATCGGACTATACATGGTCATCTAGAGGAATGACCTCACTTTTCTTTTTAAGTTTGTTGACCTCTAACAAATATAAAAAAACATGGTTTGTCAAATGTCTTTGTATAAAGGTCAGCGCGTTGAAAATCTGTATTTATTTTTACCACATCGATTAAGTTCTTTTCAAAGCAATCACGTATAAAGTGATATTTAATTCCGATGTATTTGGTCTTAGGATGTTGGACCGGGTTTTTAGTGACTGCAATTGCAGCAGAGTTATCAACAAAGATAGGAGTAGAAGAGAAATTCAAACCGTAATCCAGTATTTGCTGTTGAATCCATATGATTTGAGAATAGTAGCTTTCAGCAGCAACGTATTCGGCTTCACAGGTTGACAATGCAACCGAGGTCTGCTTCTTACACTGGAAGGTTACTAATCTTCTCCCAAAGAACTGACACCCTGCTGATGTAGACTTGTAGCTCAAAGTCATCATCATGAGGATACCACAATCCAAGTGTGGGTGTACCCTTCAGATAACAAAAATCTGTTTGACTCCAATCAGATGGTTCACTTTAGGCTTTGCCTGATATCGTGAACATAGACATGTAGCATACATCATATCAGGTCGAGAGGCAGTGAGATACATGAGAGATCCAATCATCCCTCGGTACATAATGGCATCTACCAAATCCCCATTCTCGTCGGGTGCTACATCATGGTTTGTAGCAAGTGGAGTTCCAGCTGGAGAACCATTCTCCATATCAAATCGACTGAGAATATCTCCTACATACTTGGTCTGATGTAGGAAAATACCATTTGGTATCTCATCCACCTATAAACCAAGAAAGAATTACATTTCTCCCATTGCACTCATCTCAAATTCCGCCTTCATTACTACGTCAAACTCTTTACATAATTCTTCATTCTTGGAACCAAAAATTATATCATCGACATACAGTTTTACCAGCAATAAATCTCCATCTTTTTCATTGATAAACAATGTCAGTCAATGACTCCCCTACGAAACCGTGTTTCACAAGATGAGTCGAGAGTTTCTCATACCAGACCCTTGAAGCTTGGTTAAGTCAATATAGCGCCTTGTTGAGTTTATAAACTCTATCCGATGGGGAAGATCAAGCATGATCTCCCATCTCATCCGGTAGCCCTAGGCTCCGGGCAGACTCCCTCTCAAATCCTTAATCTCTCTACACATTGAAACTGGTATATATAGGCCTCGGCCCATATTAGATGCGACTGGGCCCATTCGTGCGATTGGACCATGCGTATGGTTCAATCGTACAACTGGACCATTCTTATGGTTCAGTCTTACGAATACCCCAATCGCATCTTTTAGTTGCACGACTGGTGCATTAGCATGGCTCAGTCGTACGACCGAGTTTCATTCGCATATGCTCCTACGAATGACCCAGTTTCATGTGTTTACAACATATCAGGTGTAATACATTAAGCCTAGACTATTCGTCAAGTGACGACATACTATATATGACAATATATGCTCAACAAATTCCCCCTTGGACGTTGCTTGCGAATAGTAGATAACACCTCTCACAATCTTTAGTCAATCTTTTCTCTGGTTTCCAATAAAATCAAATGAAAACCATATTAGCCAACGTTGCTAATCTGTCAGGTTGCTACAATATCCCTGAAAATGAATTTAGGCACAAAAGCATTCGTTTACTTTATAGAACACCATCATAGCAGCAAGATTCCCCATATGACTGGTTTTCCAGATAATGAAATGAACAGTTTTCCATTGCTTCAATCCTCACACAGGCTAACTTCATTAAGATGAACACCTGTAGAAATTCACCATCATATTCAGCATATCCCAATATATAGACATTGTGCTCTCCTGGCGTCTTCATACGGTGTATTGGGCAAAACGTTGAACGTTCCAATCCACAGCTGACAATATCAAACAAATTAGCATGCACGTAGATTCATCATAAAAATCTGCTCACATCATCACTTTCTGATTGCATCTTCAATTTCTCTAAACATGGATTCCCCCTGAGAATGAGAATCCTCTCTGTGCGGATAAATATAACTTGATTGGCCCGCACAACAGAGTGTCACATAACTTATCTTCTTGTTTGAGCAATTTCAATCGTTTTGCATAGATCTCACTAACAACATAAGTTATCAGTTTGATTGTATTTTCATTTTTATGTGCCTTTGCTCAAGCTTTGGTCTTACGCACATATTCGTGGCGTTTATTTTGCTCGTCACCCCTTATTGGAATCCTGTTGATTGTGTTAACCAGGGATAAGGTGTTGCCCAGAGCTAGTCAAACATTTTAGTTAAATATTGAGATCACCAAAATGGTCTAGTCATCTATTGTGTTCAATCTATCAACATATCATCTGTGGTCTAGCAAACTCTAGGTCTATTTTCTTTGTGTTACCTTAGTAGTAGCTAACTTATCTATCATCTTTCCTTTTATAACGCTCAGACTACACAGACTTATACTGGAGCTTTGCATCTTTTTCAATTTTGATTTTTAAGTCCCAAATGGTTTGTTCCTGTGTACTATGATATTCGAAAGATTGAAGCAGTATCACACATACAATCATATTTTTATCAGCCTGCCTCTCCTTCTCCCTGGTTTTTTTGTTATATTTTGTGGTTAAACTACTCTCCCGCTACAATTATAAAGTCATCATGGATTAGCGTTTTAGGATTTTAATAGGCAAGGAAATAAACTAATTGTAATTAAACTACCTAACATTAAGCAAATAAAACAAAATAAAGAAAATAAAACTTAAAAAAATTAAAAAAAATAAAAGGAACTAGACATGATGCATCGGACTATACATGGTCATCTAGAGGAATGACCTCACTTTTCTTTTTAAGTTTGTTGACCTCTAACAAATATAAAAAACATGGTTTGTCAAATGTCTTTGTATAAAGGTCAGCGCGTTGAAAATCTGTATTTATTTTTACCACATCGATTAAGTTCTTTTCAAAGCAATCACGTATAAAGTGATATTTAATTCCGATGTATTTGGTCTTAGGATGTTGGACCGGGTTTTTAGTGACTGCAATTGCAGCAGAGTTATCAACAAAGATAGGAGTAGAAGAGAAATTCAAACCGTAATCCTGTATTTGCTGTTGAATCCATATGATTTGAGAATAGTAGCTTTCAGCAGCAACGTATTCGGCTTCACAGGTTGAAATGCAACCGGGGTCTGCTTCTTACGCTGCCAGGTACTAATCTTCTCCCAAAGAACTGACACCCTGCTGATGTAGACTAGTAGCTCAAAGTCATCATCATGAGGATACCACAATCCAAGTGTGGGTGTACCCTTCAGATAACAAAAATCTGTTTGACCCCATTCAGATGGTTCATTTTAGGCTTTGCCTGATATCATGAACATAGACATGTAGCATACATCATATCAGGTCGAGAGGCAGTGAGATACATGAGAGATCCATCATCCCTCGGTACATAATGGCATCTACCAAATCCCCATTCTCGTCGGGTGCTACATCATGGTTTGTAGCAAGTGGAGTTCCAGTTGGAGAACCATTCTCCATATCAAACCGACTGAGAATATCTCCTACATACTTGGTCTGATGTAGGAAAATACTATTTGGTATCTGATCCACCTATAAACCAAGAAGAATTACATTCTCCCCATTGCACTCATCTCAAATTCCGCCTTCATTACTGCATCAAACTCTTTACATAATTCTTCATTCTTGGAACCAAAAATTATATCATCGACATAGAGTTGTACCAGCAATAAATCTCCATCTTTTTCTTTGATAAACAATTTCAGTCAATGACTCCCCAAGGAAACCGTGTTTCATAAGATGAGTCGAGAGTTTCTCATACCAGACCCTTGAAGCTTGGTTAAGTCCATATAGCGCCTTGTCGAGTTTATAAACTCTATCCCGATGGGGAAGATCGAGCATGATCTCCCATCTCATCCGGCAGCCCTAGGCTCCGGGCAGACTCCCTCTCAAATCCTTAATCTCTCTACACATTGAAACTGGTATATATAGGCCTCGGCCCATATTAGATGCGACTGGGCCCATTCGTGCGATTGGACCATGCGTATGGTTCAATCGTACAACTGGACCATTCTTATGGTTCAGTCTTACGAATACCCCAATCGCATCTTTTAGTTGCACGACTGGTGCATTAGCATGGCTCAGTCGTACGACTGAGTTTCATTCGCATATGCTCCTACGAATGACCCAGTTTCATGTGTTTACAACATATCAGGTGTAATACATTAAGCCTAGACTATTCGTCAAGCGACGGACATACTATATATGACAATATATGCTCAACAAATTCCCCCTTGGACGTTGCTTGCAAATAGTAGATAACACCTCTTACAATCTTTAGTCAATCTTTTCTCTGGTTTCCAATAAAATCAAATGAAAACCATATTAGCCAACGTTGCCAATCTGTCAGGTTGCTACAATATCCCTGAAAATGAATTTAGGCACAAAAGCTTTCGTTTACTTTATAGAACACCATCATAGCAGCAAGATTCCCCATATGACTGGTTTTCCACATAATGAAATGAACAGTTTTCCATTGCTTCAATCCTCACACAGGCTAACTTCATTAAGATGAACACCTGCAGAAATTCACCGTCATATTCAGCATATCCCAATATATAGACATTGTGCTCTCATGGCGTCTTCACACGATGTATGGGCAAAACGTTGAACGTTCAATCCACAGCTGACAATATCAAACAAATTAGCATGCACGTAGATTCATCATCAGAAATCTGCTCACATCATCACTTTCTGATTGCATCTTCAATTTCTCTAAACATGGATTCCCCCTGAGAATGAGAATCCTCTCTGTGCGGATAAATATAACTTGATTGGCCCGCACAACAGAGTCACATAACTTATCTTCTTGTTTGAGCAATTTCAATCGTTTTGCATAGATCTCACTAACAACATAAGTTATCAGTTTGATTGTATTTTCATTTTTATGTGCCTTTGCTCAAGCTTTGGTCTTACGCACACATTCGTGGCGTTTATTTTGCTCGTCACCCCTTATTGGAATCCTGTTGATTGTGTTAACCAGGGATAAGGTGTTGCCCAGAGCTAGTCAAACATTTTAGTTTAATATTGAGATCATCAAAATGGTCTAGTCATCTATTGTGTTGAATCTATCAACATATCATCTGTGGTCTAGCAACCTCTAGGTCTATTTTCATTGTGTTACCTTAGTAGTAGCTAGGTTATCTATCATATTTCCTTTTATATTGCTCAGACTACACAGACTTATACTGGAGCTTTGCATCTTTTTCAATTTTGATTTTTAAAGTCCCAAATGGTTTGTTCCTGTGTACTATGATATTCGAAAGATTGAATCAGTATCACACATACAATCATATTTTTATCAGCCTGCCTCTCCTTCTCCCTCTTTTTTTTTTTATATTGTGGCTAAACCTAATCTCTCCCTACAATTATAAAGCCGTCATGGATTAGCGTTTTAGGATTTTAATAGGCAAGGAAATAAACTAATTGTAATTAAACTACCTAACATTAAGCAAATAAAATAAAATAAAGAAAATAAAACTTAGAAAAATTAAAAAAATAAAAGGAACTAGACATGATGAATCGGACTATACATGGTCATCTAGAGGAATGACCTCACTTTTCTTTTTAACTTTGTTGACCTCTAACAAATATAAAAAACATGGTTTGTCAAATGCCTTTGTATAAAGGTCAGCGCGTTGAAAATCTGTATTTATTTTTACCACATCGATTAAGTTCTTTTCAAAGCAATCACGTATAAAGTGATATTTAATTCCGATGTGTTTGGTCTTAGGATGTTGGACCAGGTTTTTAGTGACTGTAATTGCAGCAGAGTTATCATCAAAGATAGAGTAGAAGGGAAATTCAAACCGTAATCCCGCATTTGTTGTTGAATCCATATGATTTGAGAACACCAGCTTGCAGCAGCAACGTATTCGGCTTCATAGGTTGAAATGCAACCGGGGTCTGCTTCTTACGCTGCCAGGTTACTAATCTTCACCCAAAGAACTGACACCCTGCTTATGTAGACTTGTAGCTCAAAGTCATCATCATGAGGATACCACAATCCATGTGTGTGTGTACCCTTCAGATAACAAAAATCTGTTTGACCCCAATCAGATGGTTCACTTTAGGCTTTGCCTTATATCGTGAACATAGACATGTAGCATACATGATATCAGGTCGAGAGGCAGTGAGATACATGAGAGATCCAATCATCCCACGGTACATAGTGGCATCTACCAGATCCCCATTCTCGTCGGGTGCTACATCATGGTTTGTAGCAAGTGGAGTACCAGCTGGAGAACCATTCTCCATGTCAAACCGACTGAGAATATCACCTACATACTTGGTCTAATTTAGGAAAATACCATTTGGTGTCTGATCCACCTGTAAACCGAGAAAGAATTTCATTTCTCCTATTGCGCTCATCTCAAATTCCGCCTTCATTACTGCTTCAAACTCTTTACATAATTCTTCGTTCCTGGAACCAAAAATTATATCAACGACATATATTTGTACCATCAGTAAATCTCCATCTTTTTCTTTGATAAACAATGTACAGTCAATGACTCTCCTGCGAAATCGTGATTCACAAGATGAGCCGAGAGTTTCTCATACCAGGCCCTTGAAGCTTGGTGGAGTACATATAGCGCCTTGTCGAGTTTATAAACTCTATCCCGATGGGGAAGATCGAGCATGATCTCCCCTCTCATCCGGCAGCCCTAGGCTCTGGGCAGACTCCCTCTCAAATCCTTAATCTCTCTACATATTGAAACTGGTATATATAGGCCTCGGCCCATATTATATGCGACTGGGCCCATTCGTGCGAGTGGACCATGCGTATGGTTCAATCGTACGACTGGACCATGCGTATGGTTCAATCGTACGACTAGACCATTCTTATGGTTCAGTCTTATGAATGCCCCAATCGCATCTTTCAGTCGCATGACTGGTCCGTTAGCATGGCTCAGTCGTACGACTGAGTCTCATTCGCATATGCTCCTACGAATGACCCAATTTCATGTGTTTAAAACATATCAGGAGTAATACATTAAGCCTTGACTATTCATCAAGCGACGGACACACTATATATGACAATATATGCTCCAACAAATTCCCCCTGGACGTTGCTTGCGAATAGTAGATAACACCTCTTACAATCTTTAGTCAATCTTTGCTCTGGTTGCCAATAGAATCAAACGAAAACCATATTAGTCAACGTTGCTGATCTGTTAGGTTGCTACAATATCCCTGAAAATGAATTTAGGCACAACAGCTTTCGTTTTCTTTGTAGAACACCATCATAGCAGCAAGATTCCCCATATGACTGATTTTTCCAGATAATGACATGAACAGTTTTCCATTGCTTCAATCTTCACACAAGCTAACTTGATTAACATGAACACCTGCAGAAATTCCCCCTCACATTCAGCATATCCCAATATATAGACATTGTGCTCTCCTGGCTTCTTCACACAGTGTATTGGGCAAAAGGTTGAAGGTTCCAATCCACAGCTGACAATATCAAACAAATCAGCATGCACGTAGATTCATCATCAGAAACCTGCTCACATCATCACTTTCTGATTGCGTCTTCAATTTCTCTAAACATAGATTCCCCCTAAGAATGAGAATCCTCTTTGTGTGGATAAATATAACTTGATTGGCCCATAAGTAGCAGATGCTCCTGACTACTCCATAAAATCAACACCGACTGCTGACATCTTCTCTTCTCTCTTTCGTGTTCCAACTGCATTCACCTATTCTGGAAGTCTGACGAATAGTGTGGTATACATCAAACTTATTTGACAAAGGAACCTCAGGGTGAATATGCTTTGCTCATCCTCAAATCTGTGCAAGGAGCTGTTCCAAACTAATTTGTTTTTTTTGGTCTGGAACTACTGCGGATGAGTCAATGCGAATGGCTCATTCATGCAATTAAACATACGACTGGTCCAATCGCACGATTGAACATACGACTGGTCCCATCGTACGAATGGTCCATTAGCGTGGTCCGGTCGTACGAATGGTCCATTCGCATGGCCCAGTCGCATGAACGGGTCTGCACATAGATTTTCAGATCTGCAGCCGCTAGGGCTGCCCAAAACCCTAATCTGACGAAGTTTACATGAACCAAAACAGAATAGGCATCATCAGATTCGAAAGGGTGATAGGAATGTGGTTTCGAATTTAATTTTAACATAGAAGCAACACACGTAACCGGATATGAGCAAAACACAAAGAACACGAAGTGGGTTTAACGTCAAGATGTGAAATTTGATCCAGAAATCAAGATCTCGGGTTGCTAGAATGATTGTTAGATCATTCCAGCAGTAACCGGGCTCTGATACCAATTGTTAAGTCGGTTGGATCGGTAAACATCCGAGAATGTTCTTGACGGAAGGATAAACAACATCAAACCAAAAGTCAAACAATAATACGAACTATAATTGAATGGTGTCATTGATAAAACCTAACGATTACAAGCTCGTTACAACATAAGAATCAAGACTCTTTGCAAGGGGAAGATCAAGCATGATGTCCCCTCTCATCCAGCAGCCTTAGGCCCCAGGCAGACTCTCTCTCAAATCCTTAATCTCTCTACACATTGAAACTGGTATATATAGGCTTCAGCCCATATTAGATGCGACAGGGCCCATTCGTGCAATTGGACCATGCGTATGGTTCAATCGTACGACTGGACCATGCGTATGGTTCAATCGTATGACTGGACCATTCTTATGGTTCAGTCTTATGAATGCCCTAATCGCATCTCTCAGTCGCACGACTGGTACATTAGCATGGCTCAGTCGTACGACTGAGTCTCATTCGCATATGCTACTACGAATGACCCAGTTTCATGTGTTTACAACATATCAGGTGTAATACATTAAGCCTAGACTATTCGTTAAGCGACGGACACACTATATATGACAATATATGCTCCAACAATATGCTACCCTAACAAGTGACCTAAGGGTCCTTTTATCACCTTCCTAGAGACACCTAGAGAGAACTACACCCAAGGAAGGCCATTCCAAGAGACAAGTTCTTCTCAAGCATTTGTGTCTTCTGATGAAAGTTGTGGCAGCTTCCTGTTCACCCTTAAATACCTGGACTGTATCCATCCAAATGATCTGGAGTACACGGAGATAGTCCAGCAGATGGCTCTTCTCACTCACAGAGCCAAGAAGTTCAACAAGCGGACTGGAAGGAAGTTTCCAAGCAATGCAACTAGTGGAAAGTTTGGTCTAGAAAAAGGCAAAGTCAAGTGTTACAACTGTAACTTGATGGGCCATTTTGCCAGAGAGTGTAAGGTACCTAAAACAAATGGTGGCCAAACACAGTCCAGACCAAACTACACTGACAAAGTTCTCCAGAATGAAAAGTCAAAGCAGTAGGCTGTTATTGCTGTTGAAGAAGGAGGCTTTGACTAGAGCTTTCATGTGGAAGATGCTTCTCGTAACCAAGCATTGATGACAGATCATGATGAAGCCAAGCTATTGGAACATCTCTGTACTCATGAATGCATTGCAAAAGTCAATAGATACAAGTCCTATAACTTGGAGATGAGATCTAACCTTGAGTCCTTAAAAATTTTAAAATCTGATTTTAGAAAGTCTGAAAATGATTATAAACTAAAGATAGAGGACCTTGAGAAAACCATTTCAGTTCTAAAACATGAACACACAGATTTTAGGACTCAAATCAAAGATCTCATAACCAAGCTGACTGAGTGCCAGGCTGAGCTTGTGATCAGCAAAGCCAGGGCAGAAAAGAGTGTTCTTGAAGAAGAGACCTTGAAGAACATGATATCCCCATCCCTGCACAACAAAGTGTGCTATCAAAACAGGCAAGGACTGGGATCAAATAAGATGGCTCCTCTACATACAATCTTGTTTGTAAGATCTCCTAGGTGTGGAACTTGTGAAGATGAGCTTCCCCTCATAGATCCTATGAGTGAAGAGGATGAAGAAGAGATAGTGAAGAATTCCTCTGAGAAGAGTGAAGAGGAGGATTCTAAGAAGGGCCACTATCCTTCTAAGGAGAAAAGGAAGACTGTGATGACCAAGTCCATGAGAAAGAACTTGACCAGAAAGAGTAAAAGAAAGGCAAGGAAGGCTCAAGAGATCAAGACTACTTTTGACTCTAAGCAGAAACAAGTTTTCATATCTGCAGGATTCAGAGTAGTAAGGATTGAAGACATCAACCCAAACTCTTATGCTAAGAGTTTTGGTTCTTGCTCAACTCATCTCAATAACAAGAAGAAGACTGATCTGTTGTGTACCACTGCTGCATAGGATGGACCATCAAACTCCAAGAATAGTTCCCAGCCCAAAGGAATTGTCTCAGCATCTGCAAAGATGAAGGTGGAGAAGGGATGTGACTAAAGACAGTCTTGTTCCCAGCAGAAGACTCTTATGAAGAAGAAAATAGTGTGTGTCATGTGTGAAAGTACCACTCATATTGGTAAGGATTGTCCATACAATCCTAAAGGTACTATCCATATGACCAAGACAAAGACTTCAAAGAGTTCCAAGAAGATTCAAGCTTCAGAAGGAAAACATGTTTCCTTCGGAAGCTGCAAGTCTAAGAAGAAGGCAAGTGGAAAATTACCCTCGGAAGAGAAGTTGGTCTCGGAAGAAAGGACTTCTTCTGAAGCACTGAAGTCTGCTGCAGTGTCTGTAGAATCTTCTGATGGTTCAGTCATCAAAACTTCCAAAGTTCTAAAAGCTTCCGAAGTTTTGAAGGTCAAGTCCAAGACTCCAAAGGTGGTGTGGAAGTATAAGAAAGACCAAGTGACTAAGAATTCTCCATCAACAACAGCTCAAGATCCTCTTAGCACAACCATAGGATTTATTACTAGTGCATTACCTTCTGTTTCTGAACCCAAGACAAGCAAGGCTTGGGTTTCCAAATGTAACTAATCAACTTCTTTGTGTAGGGACAGCTCAAGACAAACAAAAATTTATGGATCATTGATAGTGGATGTTCCAAGCACATGACAGGCGATAGGTCACTACTCCAGAACATTGAAAGAATTAATGAAGGACCAGTTGCCTTTGGAGGAGATGAAGGTGGTTACATTTCTGGAAGGAGCAAGGTCACAAATGGTAAGCTCAACATTGATACGGTAAACTTTGTCAAAGAGCTTGGGTACAATCTTCTGAGTGTATCCCAATTTTGTGATCAGAGTCATAACATGCTCTTCACTGAGCATGAGTGCATTGTTCTCAAGTCTGGTGTGGTCATTCCTCATGAGCATACCTGCTTAGAGCCCCCAGGAATAGGAATGTGTATAAGATGTATTTGCAAGAAACATGTCCCTCTGGAGAAGTTTTATGCTTTCTGTCTAAAGCCAATAGTGATGAGTCTTTCCTATGGCATAATAGAATGTGCCATGTAAACTTTAAAAACATGAATAAATTAATTAAAAATGATTGGTAACTGGAATACCATAGAAAGAGTTTACAAGTGATGATCATTGTGTTGCATGCCTGAAAGGGAAGCAACACAAGGTATCTCACAGGCCTAAGGAAAGGAACTCCATCACTACAACCCTACACTTGTTACATATAGATCTGTTTGGCCCCACCAATGTAATGAGTCTAGGAAGGACCTCTTATTGTTTAGTGATCATAGATGACTTTACAAGATTCACTTGGGTCTTCTTCCTTAGCACTAAGGATGAGACTCCAAAGATTCTGAATAATTTCATCTTAAAGATTGAGAATCAATCTGATCACAAGGTCAAGATCATAAGATGTGATCAAGGAAATGAATTTAAGAACCAAATCCTTGATACATTCTATGATGATAAGGGTATTACAAGACAATATTGTGCTCCTAGGACTCCTCAACAGAATGGTGTTGTTGAGAGGAGAAACAGGACACTGATTGAAGCTGCAAGAACCATGTTGTCTGACTCTAAGCTGCCCATCACCTTCTGGGCAGAGGCAGTCAACACTGCCTGCTATATGCAGAACAGAGTTTTAGTGGTCAAGACTCATGGCAAGACTCCTTATGAACTTTGGCACAAGAGGAAACCTTTCATTGGTTTTCTCAGGTCATTTGGATGTCCTTGCACCATCTTGAATACCAAAGATCAAATTGCCAAGTTTGCTAAGAAATCAGATGATGGACACTTTGTATGATATTTTTCTCAAGCTAAGGCTTATAGAGTGTGCAATCTCAGAACTAGAATTGTTGAAGAGTCAGCTAATGTAACTTTCAATGAACACACACCCTGTGCAGCTGGTTCTGGTCCTGATTGGCTATTTGATCATGACTTAGTTACTAACTGTTTTAACAAATATTGTGAGAATGTTTTAGGATCTGCACAAAATTTAAATACAGGTGATCCTGATCCAAGATTTAATCTAACAAGACCTTCAACTCATGCATCTTCAACTCCAATTGGAACAACTTCTGCTAATGAGGTTTCTGTCATCACTACAATGAAAAACTCAACTGATACATCTAGGGTGCCTTCAAATTCCAGCTTAGACGCTCCACAACCAGATAAGAATATCTTAATTGTGGAAGACAACAATGGTGGTGGTGACAGTGACCAAGAATTTCTTGATGCCACAAACCACACCATAGATGAGAACATCAATGATGTCATACATTACTTGGATCAAGTTTCTCTTGAAAAGTGTGCTGATGTGGTGGGAGAAACATCCATGCCAGATCAAAATTTCTCTAATTTAGATCTTTCTCATCAACTTGCTGTGATCCCTCAGCATAGGATCCACAAGTCTCACTGCACGACAAACATCATTGGAGATGTTGCCACATGGGTAAGGACAAGAGGACAAACCCATGAAGCAAATGTTTGTCTTCACTCTTGTTTCTTATCCTAGATAGAGCCAAAAAAGTTGATGAGGCTCTAAAGGATGGAAGTTGGGTTGAAGCTATGCAACAAGAGCTCCTTTTATTCAAAAGGCAGAAAGTTTGGAACCTTTGTCCTCTTCCTTATGGGAAGAATACCATTGGAACCAAATGGGTGCTTAGGAACAAGAAAGATGATAGAGGCATCATCATCAAGAACAAGGCTAGACTAGTTGTTCAAGGATACACACAAGAAGAAGGGATTGACTACACTGATGTCTTTGCTCCAGTAGCAAGATTAGAAGCTGTTAGGATATTCCAGACATTTGTTGCATCTAAGAACATCATGTTGGACCAAAAGAACCAATGAGCCAGATCAGAAAAACCTTTAAGTCCCACAGACGTCACAACAACTACTGAAGACCACAACAGCTGAAGACAACAACTGATTACAAAGTCTGAACACAAGTGTTGAAGACAAAGTCTGAAGACAAGTGCTGAAGACAAAGTCTGAAGACAAGTGCTGAAGACAAAGTCTGAAGACAAGTGCTGAAGACAAAGTCTGAAGACAAGTGCTGAAGACAAAGTCTGAAGACAAGTGCTGAAGACAAAGTCTGAAGACAAGTGCTGAAGACAAAGTCTGAAGACACAAGTGCTGAAGACAAAGTCTAAAGACACAAGTGTTGAAGACCAAGTATCAAACGTTGTCACAACAGCGGAAGAGGTCTTCTTCAGTAGTTGTGACAGTTTACCTTTCAGTAGTTTTATGTTTTATCTGTTCAGTAATTTGACACAACAGCTGAAGAATACTTCTTCAGTTGTTGTGCTCATCAGTAGTTTTATGTTTTTCAGTAGTTTTGTAAAATGACCGAAGAGCTTGTTCTTCAGTCATTGTAGTTTCAGTAGTTTCTTATCAGTAGTTTCATATTTTGTACTTAACACTCTGATATGTTCTCAGTAGTTGTGAACATTTCAGTAGTTTGTTAAGAGTTAGTTATTTTTGTAAGAGATCTGCCAGTTGTCACTTTCCTGTGATAACAGCAGCGATTGCACTCTATATAAGGAGTGTCAACCTATTGTAATAAGTGAGAATGATTTGATCAGAAATATTCGATATCATAGAAACATTCCTTGTTACAGAAATATATTCTCTCGTTATAACCGTATTTGTTCTTAATGTATACGAGTATCAAATTCTTGCTACAATTTGTCTAATTCTTGTTCTTATTTCGCTGCATTACGCTCTATTACATCAAACTTGTGATCACTTATCCTGACAAATGGTATCAGAGCAGGTTAATCATTGATCGATCTAATAATTGATCATTGAAACTGCTATTCAAGACCATGTTTGATTGAATTAGCATTTTTTTTGCAAGAAACGGTTATAGAGATTGAATTTTCTGTGTTTCTGGTCATTCATCCTGAGTTTTTCTCTTGGTTTTCATTGAGTCTGTGTGGTCTATGTAAAAACATTAAAAGCTTGAATTAAATGTATTTGGACTGAAAATGACTACTCCTTCCAATGATCCTCACAATACTGGTTCCTAACCAAGCCTCCAATGCTGGTTAGGAATGAGTATAACATATGGCAACGACGAATGCTCCATCACCTGTCTGTTACAGCGCAGGTTGTTGGACATCAGTGGTACATGGTCCACACAAGCCTATGGTGAATAACCCGAAACCAATCAATGGTTCCGAAGAGGAGGAGCAATACTCAGATGAGGATAAGAAATTGTTTGAGATTGATGCAAAAGCCCATGGAATTCTGGCCATGGCACTGCCCAATGAAATCTATTCTGGGCTAATGCATCATGAACTGCCCATCACCTCTGGAATGCCTTGAAAGAACAATTTGGAGGAACAGATGAGGTCTTGGCAAATAATAGAGAAATCCTTGCCCAACAATACGAGACATTCTCTCATAGAAAGGGTGAGACACTGACTCAACAGTTTGAGTGGTTCTCTTGTTTGATCTCTGAATTAAAAATGGTCAAACTTGAGTACACCAATATCCAGATGAATAACAGATTTCTCAGATCACTACGCTCTAGTGCAAATTTGGACAAACTATCTCTCACCCCACTCCATGGAAATTGCTCACATTTGAGAGAGAGATAGAACAGAAACGAAAACTGTCTTCATCTGGAAAGCTCACTGAAGACTTTGTACCAGGCAACACTGCCTTGGTTGGTCATGAGTTAGAATATGCTTCATCTGAATGCCTGTATGATGAGCATATTGATTTTTCCTCAAACACTTCTGATTCTGCGTTTGTGAGTGTTGATAGTCATTTACTGGGTGTAATAATGACAATCTATGCTTCATCATGGATGATGTCAAGGGATTGCTGATGATGACTTAGAAGAGATGGATATTTTGAGCCAAATGGCCTTGATAAATATCAATCTCAGAAGTTCTACAAAAGAACTGGAAGAAAGTTCCCAGGACTCTCTGGCAAAACCAAAGTTGGTTTTGACAAGAGTAAGTTGAAGTGTCACAAATGCCACAGGCTTGGACACTTTGCTAGAGAATGCAGATCATCTGGATCTAATTCCTCTGTACCTTTTGTGACTTTCCCTGGCAATAGTCAACAACACAGAGGGCAACATCCTGTCAATTCTAGTCATCATTCTCAACCACAATCTCCTGCATATTTTGTTCCTCAGGGTCAAATGCCATATCCTTACCCTTGTTATTACATGCCACAGTCAAATCAAGTTCAAGTTCCTATAGTACCACAACCTCATGCACTACCAGAACCTCAACCATCTCAATCTCATCAACCTCCTCAACCTCAACAACACAGCTTCTTCACCCCTGGAGTTGTTGACTGGAGCAGTTTACCGGATGACATGTCTGGTCATGAACAACTGTTCCAGGTGCTGGTCAACATAGTGGTGGACAGTCCTTTGGGAATCTAGCTCTCATGGCCCGGGAGTCTACTAAGGGTTCCTGCTCAAATGCATCATCTTCACAGGTAACTCAGGTATCTTCAGAGGCTAAAGCCAAGTTATGTTCTGAATCATGCATTGTGCCTTTGTCTCCATTAGAGAGGCAAATGTAGCATTAATAAATCAAAAACATGAGTTGAGAAAACCATTTCCAAAGGAAAAGCTAAGTTTGAGTCTGCTCTAACAGTAAAAATGATGAGATTTATAAGCTTAAATGCCAATTACATGATGAAAAGGCCAAGCTAGAGGTTATTCTGGAAGACCAGAGAAGTCTCAAAGAAACCCTTGCAGTCACCCAGGTAGAGTGTGATCGATGGGTACAATCATGCAAAGGTTTTGAAAGGCTTCTTAGTAAGCAATCTGCTTCCAATGTGGAAGTTTGGTATTGGTTATAATCACACTGATCCTCCTATAGATTTTGCTTCAAGAGCAGAAGTGAAATCTGATGGAGAAAGCAATAACCAATCCACCTCATCATGTGATTCACTTTTTGAAGAGCATCATCAAAAGTTGAAGTCAGCACTAAGCCCTCTCAGAACCCTCAGCTGATGTTGATGGTTCCACTGCTGACACTCACATGATCAAAGAGATGATCAACTCAGGAGCTATTTCTGGAAGTCCTGAAAGGACTGGAGAGCAAGATTTAACACCTGAAGTTCAAACTCCAACTACTATCAGCACTGAAGAGAAGAAAACTGTCAGTAGAAAGAGTTTGAAGACTACTAAGAGGAAGTCAAGAAAGCAAATAATGCTTCCAAAGTACTGAAGAGCAAGTCTTCAGTAGTTTCATTCTCTTTAGTTGATGATCAACATAAGATGAAGAAGAAACCATGTGAAGTATGTGGTTTGTTCAATCATCTTACAGATGATTGTTGGTACAAAAGGGGATCCAAACTCAAACATAAAAAGGAAATTAAGAGAAAATGGTTAAAATTAAACTGAGTTTGAAGCCACATTCGTACCAGCAACATCAAATCCTGTAACCCTTAAGTCCAAAAAGAAATCCAAAAAGGAAGGGGTTAAACAGGTAACAGCTGAGATTGCTCAAAAGAAGAAGGTGCAACATAGGAACTTATCAAACTCCAATGCCAATGTGTCTGAAGA
The DNA here is from genome assembly GCA_025506515.1 of Flaveria trinervia. Taxonomy (NCBI): domain Eukaryota; kingdom Viridiplantae; phylum Streptophyta; class Magnoliopsida; order Asterales; family Asteraceae; genus Flaveria; species Flaveria trinervia. The sequence goes on from CM046442.1 coordinate 59,522,118, forward strand.
GCTGAAAGCCTTATCACAAAATCAGACACAGATGGTTATGATGGTTCAACATCTATTGGGAAGAGTTAACCAATTAGATGTTCCTATGTTGAAACCACAGAAAAGGAGGTCCAAGCCAAAGGATTCCTTTTCTCACCACTTCTTCCTCTCAGGTGTTGTTTCCAACAAACATGTTAGTTTACCATCTGTTGATGAGAACAGGCCCAAGACCAAAAAGGTTTGGGTCTCAAAATCTAACTAATTTGTTGTATTTGCAGGGTTCTTAACATGCCTAGAGGCATCTGGTATGTAGACAGTGGAGGATCCATGCATATGACAGGAAACAGATTACTTCTTAATGACTACTCTCAAGGAAGGAAGGGGTTTGTGTCATTTGGCAATGATGCAAAGGGTTACATCAAAAGGCAAGGCTTTGTTTCCAATGGGGAATAAAGTTTGATGATGTTAACCATGTGGAAAATCTCAAGTACAACCTCTTGAGTGTCAGTCAAATGTGTGACAAAGACCATGTTGCTCTTTTCACAGTCAGAACGTCGGATTCTGTCATCCAAAGTTCTAAGTTTGATTGATAAGGTGTTGGATGAACACACTCTCCTAAAGGCCAACAGGACAGGAAGAGTGTATGCCTTAGATCTTTCCAAGAAAATAGATCTCAAAGGCCATCCTTGCCTATTTTCCAAGGCTTCCCTCAAGAATCTATTCTATGGCACAGAAGGCTGGGTCATGTTAATCTTAAAACATATAAATCAGCTGATAACCATGGTTTTGTAAGGGGACTGCCTATGAAGGAGTTCAAGTGTGAAGATAACTGCACTACTTGTTTAAAAGGAAACAACACAAAGCTTCATTCCCTCCATAGAAGAACCTAAGTCCACTGCCTGCTTATAGCTTCTTCACATGGATCTCTTTGGTCATGTGAGGTGAAGAGTATGGCTAAGAAGAAATACTGTTTGGATATGTGGATGATTACTCCAGATTTGTATGGACTTTCTTCTTGCATTCAAAGGATGAGGCTGCACAGTCCATTATGAACTTTGTGTTACACGTTGAGAATAGAAGCAGTATTCCCTACCAGTTAAGTTGTGAGGAGGACAATGGTACTGAATTCAGAAAACACACTTGATGAGTTTTATTATCAAAGGGAATCAAGAGGCAGTATAGCATCCCAAGAACTCCTGAGCAAAATGGAGTAGTGAGAGAGAAAGAACAGGACCCTTATTGAAGCTGCAAGGTCCATGTTGGCTGATTCTGGACTGCCAATGACTTTTTGGGCTGAAGCTGTCAATACAGCTTGCTATGTACAGAATAGAGTTCTAGTAAATTAGAGGTGATGAAGACTCCATATGAAGTCTTCATCATTTGGCCCCTCTAATTTCATTCTTCAGAGCATTTGGGTGTCCTTGTTTCATTCTCAACACACGGGATCAACTCCAAAAATTTGATCCTAAGGTGGATGCAGGGTACTTTGTTGGTTATTCATCAACTTGCAAAGCATACAGAGTCTTCAACTGTAGAAACAAATGGTTGAAGAGACTCTACTGTTAAGTTTAATGAATCTCCAAAGGAAAAGATTCCACAAAGCCCTGTGGAGATATTTGATTTGGACATACTGCAATATGTTCCTTATCAAACTCCTACTGTTGCTCCTGTCAACAGTTCACCACCTGGTGGTTCTGCTGGTGCTGATGATGATGATGATACAGTACTCACCTCTTCAGGTTTAGTGATCAACTGCCTTTCAGCTAGACCTGATGGTCCTGTAGCTCCAGTATGACCATCCACAACAAATGCTGATGAATTTCTTCAAATTCAACTTCCTTTAAATTACCATCCCTGATTGGTTTCAAGGAAATGATTCACCATCACCATCTGTTGCTGCTGAGCCTGCTACAACCACTTGCACAGATCTCATTGTGTATCAAGATCTGAAGAATCACCCTATGCTCAAATCATTGGTGATATCACTGCTGGCGTATCAACAAGAAGTCAATTGTCAAATTTCTGCTTCTATGCTCTCTTCATCAGTCAGCAAGAGCCAAAGAATTATCACATTGCTTTAAGGACAATGGATGTGTTGATGCCATGCAGCTTGAGCTTCTTCATTCAAGAAACGCAAGTGTGGGAACTGGTTCCTTTACCTCCAGGTAAGTGTGCAATAGGCACTAAATGGGTGTTTAGGAACAAAACTGATGAAAATGGGCTTATTGTTAAGACAAGGCCAGACTAGTTGTTCAGGGGTTTGCACAAGAAGAAGGTATTGATTATGATGAAACCTTTGCCCTGTAGCCAGACTGGAAGCAATTTGATTGTTTTTAGCTTATGCTGCTTATCAAAACTTAAAGTTTTTCAAATGGATGTCAAAGTGCATTTTTGTATGGGAAAATAAAGAAGAGGTTTATGTATGTCAATCACCAGGCTTTGAGGACAATAAACACCTAATTGTGTATAAGCTTGATAAGGCTCTTTATGGTTGAAACAAGCTCCTAGAGCCTGGTATGAGACATTATCAACTTTCTTCTGGAAAAAAATTTCACTAGAGGCTCCATAGATAAGACTTATTCATTAAGAAAGCTGGACAGCATAATCTACTTGTTCAATTTATGTAGATGATATTATTTTTGCATCCTCTGATCCACAGTGTGTGATGCCTTTACAAAGTTGATGCAACAGAAGTTTGAAATGAGTGCCATGGGAGAATACAGTTCTTTTTGGGTTTGCAAACAAAACAAAAGGCTGATGGAATTTTCATACATCAGTCCAAATATACAAAAGATCTTTTGGAAAAGTTTGATTTACAAACTGTAAGCCCTGTTCTACCCCCATGTGCAGCACCAGACAATGGATACAGATCAGAAAGGTAAAGTGGTTGATGAAACACTTTAAGATGTATGATTGGGTCCTGATGTATTTAACAGCTTCTAGACCAGATATTATGTTTGTTACATGTGTTTGTGCTAGATCTCAGGCTGCACCTAAGGAGTCTCATCTGATTGCAGTCAAGAGGATCTTTAGATATTTGCAAGGTACACAATCTCTAGGTTTATGGTATTCCACTGGGCACTCTTGCAAATTAGTTGCCTTCCTGATAGTGACTATGCAGGGTGTAAGTTGACCAGGAAATCAACGTCGGGGATGTCAATTTTAGGCAACTGTTTGATTTCTTGGCAGAGTAAGAACAAACATTGTTGCTACATCCATGCTGAAGCCGAGTCACATTGCTGTGCTGAAGTTGTACATCCCCAGTAATCTGGCTTCAGAATCAACTTTTGGGTTATGGCATACAGAGACTAAGACTCGTTATTAATGGATAGTGCTTCAGCTCTTTGCATTGTCAAAAATCAGTCCAGCACTCTAGGAACAAACATATAGAAATTAGACATCATTTATAAGAGATTGTTTTGAAAAGGGTATTATAATCCTATGTTGTGGCTAGTGCTGATGAGCTTGCAGACATTTTTACTAAGCTTTGGATAGTTCAACTTTCCACAACCGGTGTTAAGGCTTGGTATGTTGCAGCTAGAATAAGTGACAACTACTGATGACTCACTAATAAGTACTGATGATCATGGTAACCATGTCACATATAAGTATGATGAGTTCTTTACCCTCAGTAGTTTTTATAACTACTAAAGGCAAATGCCTCACAAGTACTGAAGTACTTTATCTGTTTAAACACTGATGTAGTTACAACTACTGAAATCAGTAAAAACAGCTACGTACTGACGTCCTATGAAACACCTGAAAGCAGATGAAAAGTCTGATGAGTAAGTGTTGAGGACAGTATGAAACAACTGAAAGCTAAGAATTGACGAAAACAGCTGATGAGTAATTCTCTCAGGTTTCTACAACTGCTGTTTCTAAACAACTGAAGCCAAAAAACTGTTTCAGTAGTTTACAACTACTGAAGACTAACACCCAGTCTTCAGCTGTTTACACAACTGCTGACAAAACCACTGTTTCAGTAGTTTCACAACTACTGATGACTAATACCAAGTCTGCAGTTGTTTCATCACCTGAAGTCAAAACTGTTTCAGTAGTTTTATAACTACTGATGACTAAATCAGAGACTTCAGCTGTTTTCAACGTCTGAAAGTTAAACCACGTCATCAGTAGTTTCAACAACTGATGACTCACACCAAAAACCTTCAGTCGTTTTCTAACCGACCCTTTAAATACTTATCCCACTTTCAGAGTTTTTATCTTCTTTCTAAACCTAACGTTCAAAAACTCTCTACCTCTCTTCATCAATGGTGACCATGCAACTAAAACCATGACACAACTGTGTCGCACATCTCACCAAATCGCCATACTGGACCAAGTTTCACAAACGCCATGATTAAAGGTTCAGTCACCCTACAAAACGGATTTTCTGGTAGATCCTACCATATATGCCGAATCCCTTAACAATTCTGGAACAAACGTCACTTGGTCTCTGAGGAGAATGACACAGAGTCTCTTCAGCGTTTGTCCATGGCCAAAAAGTGGTCATTACTCAGACACTCTTCGCCAAACCCTAATCTGGATGATGCCACTTTCCAACTGGTTATCCAAAGGGCACAACAGATCAATCATTTGCCCACCATGGATACCAGGGTAACCTGAGTGCATCTACCATACTGAAGAAACATTTCCCGGATGCGAACGTCAATATTTCATATGGAAATGTATGCCTTGCCTCCAAGACTTCATCATGGGATCAAATGTCCACAAGGTGGCAACAGGTAATGTACTCCATCCTTGAGCAACAACCTTTAATTTTTCTGAAATACTATTTTTTGAGCTCAAGGATATGGCCCAAAAACAAACTGCTAACCGTTGGATATTTATCCTCGGTTCATAATGGCCATAATTGAAAACCAGCTTCAAGCTGAGGGACTTGTTGGCCTGGGAGTCCCTGCTATGGCTGTACTGCCGGAAGTATACTCCCAGCACAACTCTGACCAATCACTGAAAATGGCTGCCAAGCTTCGGAACCCACGCAGCTGGAACCCACAGCCACCACCTCCAAATCCAAGTCCCCACCAAACCCACTAAAAAGAAGACAAAAAGGCTACTCAGGGAAATGAGTCCCCTGAGGATGCCCCTGCAACACAAACGCAAGCTATATCCACTGGTTATAACCCCCTAGTGGATACAAAGACTTCACCAGCCACAGCCGCTCAGGATTCCTCTCAAAAGGAGCCTGCAGCAACCACAGAAGGGGTACCCACAAATCTGGGATCTTCCTCATTTGAGGAGATTGCCATTGAAGAGCACCATTCTCCCCAGGTGCACACTGCTTTTACCCTATCTCCCCATGCAACCGCCCCCCAAAGTCCAACCATTATCATTGCAAACGTGCTGACTCAGCTGCATGCCTCTCCTCCTCCCCAAAAACCACCAACAAAGGGGAGAACCACAGCTATTGAGGACAAGGATCACCATGCTTTTGACAACCCACAGCACCGGGGTTTACACGTTCTATCTCCTGGTGTGGATATGGAGATTAGAACATCTAGTGAGGCTGCCACCTCTTCTGAATCAGCACATGATCAGAATGAGGCTGGTAACATAGCTAAGACCTCACTAGAAGCATCAGCTGATGAAGGACATAGTCCTGAGGCTGGAAGTCCCAGTTCCAAGAAAAAGGGGCACATGCTACATCTGGTCTACACCCAGTGCATGTACATCCTGCTACAAGCAGGAGGTCAGGTGATTCAGCATCTGCTGATGATGACATGGGCTTCTTTTATGATGTTCTGGGCCAGACCACAATTCTTGAGGAAGAAGTCAGTAGACTACAAAGACTACTTGACCAATTCTCTCAAGAAGCAAGTCCATCTGCCACCAACATAAACCCACAGACGGCACCTTCGCCTGAAGGTCTCCCACACACTTAGCCACTCAAAAGGAAACTGAGAAGGAAGAGGAGTCTATGAAGGGAACTGAAAATGATCAAGTGGGTGAAAGTCACAAAGACTTTCATGTCACATATAAGAAGAGGAAGGGTGAAAGAAAAGAGAAAGAACTCCAACTCGATGAGATGATCAAAATGGCAGATGCTACACATAGTAAATCAATGGATGCCATTATTGATCAACTGTATAGACAAGGGTTCGATACTGCACAGCTTGACTCAGAGATAAGGAGACTTGAAGTTGAAGAAATTAACTCAAGATGGGAAAGTTATGATGCATTAGAAAGAGAGAGACTAGAGATCATGATCAAATTCATTGCAAAATATCTTGGGAGATCATTGATCGAGATTAAATCATGGACCAAGGACAGTATCTTGGCCATAACCTCCAAGATCTGTTCTTCTGAAGCATACACTAAAGGTTTAGTAGTCGAAGCTTTGAATGAAGCTGGAGCAGGGAGCAGGACTGAGCTAGCCAAACACTCAAAAGCCACACTCACCTCCAAAATGCTAACTCAACCTGACAACATTCCCTCTCCAAAACAACCACAACCACAACCCACAAAACCAACTCCCTTACCCTCTAAACCAACAGCCGATGATGCACCCAAGAAGAAGAAGAAGAAGAGAAGGGTGTTGAGGCTAGAAGAAGAAGAAGAAGAGGATGATGTGGAAGAAGATAGGCTGCCTCTGTCTGCAGTCCTAACATTGCCTAAAGCCAAACCCATGCCCATCACTCCCACCTCACAGATGAAAACTGTGAGAGTAAAGATTGAAGAAGAGCAGCAGCAAAGGCTTCATGACGATGAGATGTTGAAAAGCATCGACAAAACTTATGCTACTTCTTCATCAATAATTAGTATGAAGAAAGAAGCTCTAAGGTTGTACACCCTTGCCAACACATTTCAATATTAGAAGGAAAATGTGAGAGTATGGCCTGATCCTAGGTTGGCTCACAGGATTGTAAAGAAAGACATTCCTTCGAGATACAAGGGCCAAGTAAAAAGGATCGTAGATGAAGAGATCATAGTGGTCCTTGTAGTATCACCCTGGGAAATTGTAGAAGATTCCAAGAAGGCCTATGAGACTAAACAGCCACCCCAAAAGATGTTAGAGAACAGAGTTATTAAAAAGGGGTTAGTCTACAAGAGGCTTGAGAACTTCAAACAAAATGAGCTCAGTCTGTTACTTGAAGGGACTCATCCTGATGAGTTTGCATACAGACAGATTACAACAGTTGAGCTCAAAAATGGCAAACAGGCCAAGTACATCTCAGAGCTGTATGGGCGTGAAGGATTGTTTGATGGTGAAGCTGAGAACCTGACCATGGAAGAACAAATTTTGTTTCTCAGAGCATACACCAGAGAATCCTACAGGCTTATACATGGGAAGTGAGTCTCATGGATCGGGGAACAGCTCAGTGTCCAATTTCCTAATACAGAGCTCCCATCCATACATTGCCAACCAAATCATCAGAGACTCATTTCCAGGCCAGTGCTTATATGGGTAATCTTCTCAACTGATCAAGAAGGAAATAGACCAACCATTCTGCCAACAATAAGTGGGACCTCAATAAAGTTAAAGGTTTTGGCTGCATTGGTTTAGGGGGAGTTTGTTGGACCAAAAGAACCAATGAGCCGGATCAGAAAAACCTTTAAGTCCCACAGACGTCACAACAACTACTGAAGACCACAACAGCTGAAGACAACAGCTGAAGACAACAGCTGATTACAAAGTCTGAACACAAGTGCTGAAGACAAAGTCTGAAGACAAGTGCTGAAGACAAAGTCTGAAGACAAGTGCTAAAGACAAAGTCTGAAGACAAGTGCTGAAGACAAAGTCTGAAGACAAGTGCTGAAGACAAAGTCTGAAGACACAAGTGCTGAAGACAAAGTCTGAAGACACAAGTGCTGAAGACCAAAGTATCAGACGTTGTCACAACAGCTGAAGAGGTCTTCTTCAGTAGTTGTGACGGTTTACCTTTCGGTAGTTTTATGTTTTATATGTTCAGTAGTTTGACACAACAGCTGAAGAATACCTCTTCAGTTGTTGTGCTCATCAGTAGTTTTATGTTTTTCAGTAGTTTTGTAAAACGACTGAAGAGCTTGTTCTTCAGTCGTTGTAGTTTCACTAGTTTCTTATTAGTAGTTTCATATTTTGTACTTAACACTCTGATATGTTCTCAGTAGTTGTGAACATTTCAGTAGTTTGTTAAGAGTTAGTTATTTTTGTAAGAGATCTGCCAGTTGTCACTTTCCCGTGATAACAGCAGCGATTGCACTCTATATAAGGAGTGTCAACCTATTGTAATAAGTGAGAATGATTGGATCAGAAATATTCGATAGCATAGAAACATTCCTTGTTACAGAAATATATTCTCTCGTTATAACCGTATTTGTTCTTAATGTATACGAGTATCAAATTCTTGCTACAATTTGTCTAATTCTTGTTCTTATTCCGCTGTGTTACGCTCTATTACATCAAACTTGTGATCACTGATCCTGACACTTCAAGGCCTTTCAGCTTGATGTGAAGTGCGCCTTTTTGTATGGAGTGATTGATGAAGAGGTATATGTCAAACAGCCACCTAGTTTTGTAGATCCTGATTATCCAAATTATGTCTGCAAGCTTGACAAAGCTCTTTATGGGCTACATCAGGCACCCAGGAAGTGGTATGAGACACTGTCTGAGTATCTTTGTAAACATGGATACAGGAGAGGTACTATAGATAGAACTCTCTTCTTCAAAGGACGGGGAAATGACATATTTCTAGTTCAAGTGTATGTGGATGACATCATCTTTGTTTCAACTAATCCAAAGCTCTGCAAAGACTTTGAGAAGCTGATGAAAGACATATTTGAAATGACTGTCATGGGGGAACTCAATTTCTTTCTGGGAATTCAAGTGAAGCAAGTTGAAGATGGCATCTTCATAAGTCAGTCAAAGTATGTTTAGGACATACTCAAGAGGTTCAACATGACTGATTGTAAGATTGCTAAGACACCCATAGCTAGAAACCACTCCCTTGGACCTGATATTGAGGGGGAGTATGTAGATGAGCACTTATAAAGGGCTATGATTGGGTCTCTTATGTATCGTACTGCTAGCAGGCCTGATATTACGTTTGCTACATGCATCTGTGCAAGATATCAAGCCAATCCTAAGATGTCTCACCTCATCACTATCAAGAGGATTCTAAGATACCTCAAAGGTGCTTTAACACTTAGTTATGGTACCCTAAGAATCCTGACTTTAATCTGTATGCTTATACAGATAGTGATTATGATGGTTTCATCATGACTGCAAACTCTACATCTAGGGGATGTCAGTTCCTTGGTGGAAGGGTGTCTCATGGCAATGCAAGAAACAATCTTGTGTCTTTGCATCAACTGCTAAAGCTGAATACATTGTTGCTGCAAGATGCTATGCTCAAGTTTTTTGGATTCAGAATCAGATGTTGGACTATGGGTTAAACTTCAAGGAGACTCCCATTCACATAGACAACAATAGTGCTATCTCAATCACAGAGAACCCTGTGCAACAGTCAAGGACTAAACACATCAATATCAGGTATCAATTAATAAGAGATAACTATGAAAAGGGATTAACTAAACTAGTCAAAGTTCACACAGATGAACAATATGCTAATCTGTTTACAAAGGCTTTTGATGAACAGGGATTTAAATATCTAATATCAGCTATTGGGATGATAAGCTTTGAGTAGGTTTTTCTTAAAACAAATTCTTATTATTTCTTAAAATATGTGTGTCCTAAGTTGTCTAGCTCATCACTTTCATAAGCTCATGTTTTCTTTGGATGAAAATTTCTTTTTGAAGACTTTCCTTTTTTGAAAATTTCTGATACTTCGGAAGTTATGCTTTTAACTTCAGAAGTAAATCATGCCTTCAAAATAATTAACTGTCTAATAATATACCTTCGGAAGAGTTCTCATATCTATTTTCTGAAGCTTAAATACTTGTCTCAGACACTTACTTATTTTCAAGGACCATTTACTTCCGAAGCAAAATTAACTCTCGGAAGCTTTGTAATTTTATATACAAATCAATCAAGTTTTAATTCCTCTTCCGAAGCAAGATTTTCAAAACTCTCAGGAAAATCTTCCGAAGTCATTCTAGCTTCGGAAGCTTTTTAAATTAAAACTTCCGAAGATAATTAACCTTTGGAAGCTTTTTGACTTCCAAGAAAACTACTTTTTGAGCAAAAGTAAACTACTTTTTTAGAGGTGGGACCGACATCCGGATTTCAAAGTTTATCCTCTTTCATTAAACTTTATCTGAAATCCCTCTCATATATAAACCTAACGATTTCCCCCTCTTTCTATCATATGTTCTTCCTCCAAACCTAAAACCAAATTCTCTCTGAAATTTCTTTCTTCCTTCTTTCTTCATCCTTAAGCTACCTCACAATGGCCAACCTTGCTCACAGAAATGATCCCGACTTTACCATGCAGCTACATAGGCAACACAATCAGGTTGCTCTGTTGAGCTCTGAGAAAGATCCTCCTTTCACAGAGGTTTGTTGATTCTTAGATTTATCCAACTACTTCACCTCCTAACCATTGATCCTCCTCTCTATAAGGATCAACTGCTTGATTTCTAGAAGACCTGCAAGAGGTCATTATGGACGGGGAGAAGGCACTGTCTGCCACAGTGCAGGGGATAACAATCTTCATTATTCCGGCCATCATCAACATGCATCTTCAGCTGGATGATGAAGAAGGTGAGGTGTTCTTCCCAAAGGAAGTTGTTAATCATTCCTTTGAGCAAATGGGATATAAGGGAGATTTCTCTGGAAAGACCTTTAGGAAAGGGAAGGTCTCATCCCAGTGGAGATTCCTACTCCACGTGGTCATTCACAGCTTATCAAACAAGCATGGTGGATGGCACCAGATTCCTGAGGATCTCTCCTTTATAATCCATGGAATGGTTCAAGGGGTCAAATTCAGGGATTCTCAGTTTGTTTATACCAATTTACTTGCAAAATTTAGACTCCTTAGAATATTACATATATCCTAGATATGTTTAGTACATTCTTAACTGTGAACTGGGCTCACAATTGAGGGAAACAGGTAACATTCTTAAATTGGGACAGATGAAGCCCAGCATCTTAAAAATACTGAGAAAGCCGATTGTTGGCTTCTCTGGGGTAGAAACATCCCTAGTACCAAAAATGTTAGAGCTCATTGCTCAAGGTTACAACCTACCAGCACAAGCTAGTGTTGAGCCCACACCTGCTACCTCCCAACCACCCACACAGCCTAAAATCACCCTCACTTACCAAAGAAAATCCAAATGAACCCCTCCTCAGACTATTCACTCTGAGGAGGCCCCCATAGACTCACTTTTACAGGCAGAAGTGGACACTGGAGCTCCCACTTCTCCTGAGGAGCAGACCACTCCCATCTCTTCAAGAATCAATGTTGAGGTTCCTCATGCTCAGTCTGATGAGCTCATTAGCCTAACTGCCTTAAGCCATCACTCTAAGTCTTAACACTCAAGTGATCAACCTTCAGGCGATAGTTACCATCCCCAGCCTATAGATCTCAACCAACCAATTCCCAACCTTGATTTCTATACTGATGAAGATCTAGGTTTTAGTAAGTATAATGAGTCTTTCTGTTTTACCCCTACTCAAAGAGAGATGAATGCTCCTGAGACTCCTGTATCTATCCCACATCAGTCACCTACAACTGAGGTGGACACTTCTGATTCTGTTCAGGATGTCCAGATGGAAGAGGCTCTCACTTCTAAAAGTGATTACATCATTAAGACCTCAACCATGGCAACTCAGCCCACTGACATCTCAACTAAGATTGCTAGTGAGCAGAGGAAAACCAGCAGCCAAGAACCTTAAGTTGGTGGTGAGAGAGAGGAATTTGGTCTAATCATCTCATCCCCTAATGATTCTTCTGATGAAGATGAGGGAAATCTAAGACTAAAGGTGCAGAAACTGACTAATACATGCACTTATTTCATATCTCTCCTCCTCAATCTCCTCAGATGTCATCTTTCTTTTCCCTTTGTCACTCTCAGACCTTTGTGACTCAGGGTGGAGAGAGCTTTGGCCTTTATTGCTCGTTGCAGCATCTGACCTCAGGCCAGAGAGAGGTTGAGAAGCACCTTCACCAGTAGGTGTCTGAGAAGGAATATGGATCTCTGCAGCAGTTGGAGATGATGAGACAAAGCTCTCAGGTTCTGTCACTAGCCTTCAGTCAAGGTTTCCCCTATGAAGCTAATCTTAGGGTCTGCCTCAACATCCAGTTGACTGATGACATTGCCTGATTGCCTTAGTCTCCTTCTTAGACTGAACTATGCAATGATCCTATCTTGGATTCTTTTAGCCAGTCTATCAGCTTGTTTTGATTGGCTTGGGTTGACAAGTGGCATGTTGACTAGATCCAGACCTTCATAGTAGTCCAAGTTCTAAAAATTAAAGACTTCTTGTTATCCTTGAACTCTTATGATAATGAGGGCTTTCCTGTTGTTTTCATACCTCTATCCAATAATATGATTGAAGGATGATGAAGGTGACATGGCCCTTGGTATCCCATCCTCAAACAGACTTTGTATGAAGGAGTCTGTGTAGTCCACATCAATGTGAACTAGAGGAGGTTGCTGAGAATGCACAGTCGCAAGTGAGGATGGTGAGTCCTCAATGTCCATTCTCTTGGAGGAACTCCCAGGTTCTGTGGCTGGAATGACTTTCTCCCCCTTTTTGGTAGCATCACCCACTTGCATAGGTGAGCTGGAGGATAGGTCAATCACATCCATAGGTTCTTGTGTTCTTGGTTGAGTTCTCCTTAAGGGTCTCCCAGCTAGTTTTTCCTTAAGATATGAAATCTCAAGTTGCTGATCATTGATCCTGTTTTGTAAGGTGACCTGAGATTCAAGGTGACTAACCTTTGAGACTAGGTAAGTGCATGTTTTAGACAGTTTTTGCACTTTTAGTCTTAGATCCCCCTCATCTTCATCAGAAGAATCACTAGGGGTGGAGAAGACTGGACCAGAGTCCTTTCTCTCATGACCAGTTCTAAGTTCTTGGCTACTGGATTTCCTCTGCTCACTGGCAGTCTCAGTTGAGATGTCAGTGGGCTGATTTGCCATGGTTGAGGTCTTAATGATGTAATCACTTTCAGAATTGAGAGCCTCTTCCATATGGACATCCTGAACAGGTTCAGTAGTGTCCACCTCAGTTATAGGTAACTGATGTGGGATAGATGTAGGAGACTCAGTAGGACTCATCTCTCTTTGAGTAGAGGGAAAGAAGAGAGATTCATTATACTCACTGAAACCTATATCTTCATTAGTATAGAAGTCAAGGTTGGGAATGGGTTGGTTAAGATCCATAGGCTGGGGATGGTAACTGTCCCCTGAAGTTTGATCACTTGAGTGTTGAGACTCAGAGTGATGGCTTAAGGTAGTAAGGCTAATGAGCTCATCAAGCTGAGCATGAGGAACCTCAACATTGATTCTTGAAGAGATGGGAGTGGTATGCTCTTCAAGAGAAATGGGAGCTCCAGTGTCCATTTCTTCCTGTATGGGTGCGTATATGGGGACCTCCACAGACTGAATAGTCTAAGCAGGGGTTCGTTTGTATTCGTTGGTAGGTGATGGATATTGAGGCTGTGTGGGAGGTGGGAAGTAGCAGGTGTGGGTTCAATACTAGCTTGTGCTGCTAGGTTGTCACCTTGAGCAATGAGCTCTAACATTTTTGGGACTAGGGCTGTTTCTACCCCCAGAAAATCCAATAGTGGACTTTCTCAATATTTTAAAGATGCAGGGCTTCATCTGTCCCAATTTAAGAATGTTACCTATTTCCTTTAACTGTGAGCCCAGTTCACAGTTAAGAATGTACTGGACATATCTAGGAAACATGTAATATTCTAAGGAGTCTAAATTAGCAAGCAAATTTGTATAAACAAACTTAGAGTACCTGAACTTGACCCCTTGAACCATTCCATGGACTATGAAGGACAGATCTTCAGGAATCTGGTCCCATCCACCATGCTTGTTTGATAAGCTGTGGATGACCACATGGAGGAGGAATCTTCATTGGGATGAGTCCTTCCCTTTCCTGAAGGTCTTTACAGAGAAATCTCCCTCATACCCCATCTGCTCAAAGGAATGATTAATAGCTTCCTTTGGGAAGAAGACCTCACCTTCTTCATCATCCAGCTGAAGATGTCTGTTGATGATGGCCGAAGTGATGAAGATTGTTCTCCCCTCTATTGTGGCAGACAGTGCCTTCTCCCCATCCATAATGACCTCTTGGCAGGTCTTCTAGAATTCAAGCAACTGATCCTCATAGAGTGGAGGATCAATGGTGAGGGAGGTGAAGTAGTTCGACAGAGTCAAGAAACAGCAAACCTTTGAGAAATTAGGATCTTTCTCAGAGTGTAACAGAGCAATTTTATTGTGTTGTCTGTGTAGCTGCATGGTAAAGTTGGGATCATTTCTGTGAGCAAGGTTGGCCATTTTGAAGTAGCTTAAGAACGAAGGAAGAAGAAAGAAAGAAATTTCAGAGAGAAATTTGGGTTTTTTGGTTTGGAGGAAGAACAGATGAGAGAAAGAGGGTGAAACCGTTGGGTTTATGTGTGACAGGGATTTCAGATAAAGTTTAATGAAAGAGGATAAACTTTGAAATCCGGATGTCGGTCCCACCTCTGAAAAAGTAGTTTACTTTTTTCTCAAAAAGTAGTTTTCTTGGAAGTCAAAAAGCTTCCGAAGGTTAATTATCTTAGGAAGTTTTAATGAAAAAGCTTTCGAAGCTAAAATGACTTCGGAAGAATTTCCTGAGAGATTTGAAAATTTTGCTTCGGAAGAAAAATTAAAGCTTGAGTGCTTTGTGTGTAAACAGACAAAGCTTCCGAGAGTTAATTTTGCTTCGGAAATAAATGGTCCTTAAAATTTAGTACGTGTCTGAGACAAATATTTAAGCTTCGGAAGATAAATTTTGAAAACTCTTCCGAAGGTAAACTTCTTAGACGGTTATTTAATTTGAAGGCATGATATACTTCTGAAGTTAAAAACAAAACTTCCGAAGTATCAGAAATTTTAAAAAATCTAAGGAAAGTCTTAAAAAAGAAATTTTCATCTAAAGAAAACATGAGCTTATGAAAGTGATGAACTAGACAACTTAGGACACACATATTTTAAGGAATAATAAGAATTAGTTTTAAAAAAAGCTTACTCAAGGTTTATCATCCCAATAGCTGATATAAGATATTTAAATCTTTGTTCATCAAAAGCCTTTGTAAACAGATCAGCATATTGTTCATCTATATGAACCTTGACTAGTTTAATTAATCCCTTTTCATACTTATCTCTTGTTAAATGATACCTGATATTGATGTGCTTTGTCCTTGAGTGCTGCACAGGGTTTTCTGTGATTAAGATAGCACTGTTGTTGTCTATATCAATGGGAGTCTCCTTGAAATTTAACCCATAGTCCAACATCTAATTTTGAATCTAAAGTACTTGAGCACAGCAGCTTGCAACAGCAATGTATTCAGCTTCAGCAGTTGATGCGGAGACACAGGATTGTTTCTTGCATTGCCATGAGACAACCCTTCCACCATGAAATTGACATCCCCCAGATGTAGACTTTGCAGTCATGTTGCAACCACCATAATCACTATCTGTATAGGCATACATATTAAAGTCAGAATTCTTGGGATACCACAGGCGAAGTGTTGATGCACCCTTGAGGTATCTTAGAATTCTCTTGACAGTGATAAGGTAAGACATCTTAGGGTTGGCTTGATATCTTGCACAAATACATGTAGCAAACATGATATCAGGCCTGCTAGCAGTAAGATACATAAGAGACCCAATCACAGCCCTGTATAAATGCTCATCTACATACTCCCCCTCAAGATCAGGACCAAGAGAGTGGTTTCTGGCTATGGGTGTCTTAGTAATCTTAGCGTCAGTCATATTAAACCTCTTGAGTATGTCCTGAACATACTTTGACTGACTTATGAAGATGCCATCTTCAACTTGCTTCACTTGAATTCCCAGAAAGAAATTGAGTTCCCCCATGGCACTTATTTCAAATCTGTCTTTCATCAGCTTCTCAAAGTCTTTGTAGAGCTTTGGATTAGTTGAACTAAAGATGATGTCATCCACATATACCTGAACTAGTAATATGTCTTTTCCTTGTCCTTTTATGAAGAGAGTTCCATCTATAGTACCCCTCCTGTATCCATGTTTACAGAGATACTCAGACAGTGTCTCATACCACTTCCTGGGTGCCTGATGCAGCCCATAGAGAGCTTTGTCAAGATCTACAAAACAGTGTTTGACATAAACCTCTTCATCTATCACTCCATACAAAAAGGCACACTTCACATCAAGTTGAAAATGTTGGGGTTTGTCATACCATTTACAAGATGTTTAACCATTTAAACATATGAAATGTAGCGGAATATACTACTTTAAACATGTTAAAGTTTCTGAAAAATTACCATTATCATGTGTAAAACAACAAACCCATAGACAAAAGGGTCATTATTATGCGAAAAGCTAGCATACAAAATGAACAAGAACACACATAGGGTGTTCACAGAAATCTACCTTTCAGGACACAATGTTGTGGATAAAAGGAATGAAGAAGATGATAATGTTCTTGAGTTGCTAGCCTTCAAAGGAGAAAACCTCAAGTTGTAATACCCACAAGCTTCTTCCAAACACCTTGCTTTGTTAGGAAGCCATACACTAAAACAATCTTCCAAAGCTACTATCTAAATCCAAAATTCAGCCCCAAATTTCAGCCACAAATCCAAAATTTTCAAGAGGTTTTTGAGTGTTCTTGCTTGAGTGAAAGGAAGAGAGAAGAAGTGTAAATGATGGAAGAGTGTGTAAGTGATAAAGTCTTGCATGAAACAAGACATAATATGGTGTTTCCAAGGCCCCCTTGGGCGGCCGAATATCCTTTCAAATTTGGTTTCCCACCCATTAGATATTTTGTTAAAATTAAACACTCTTCCATGCATTTCGGTTATAAAATTCAAACATAGTCTAATTTTATAACATGACACACTTTTATTTGACATTATTTAACCAACTTAAATAATGAAACAAATAAAAATCTTATGAACAAATTATCCATATAATGTTGTTCTATCACAAAAGCAATATTTAGAAAACCAATTTTCTAAATAGGTGTCAATATTTTTGTATGATCTTATCAACAAATAATTATTTATTGGTGTTTGTATAGTTTGTTATTGGGTATGACCCGACTTGGATCATAACGTACAAACCACATCAATCTTGTATGTGTCTTGGGCATATAAGAACCAACAATCTCCCACTTGCACAAGATTCATAGAAGATTGATGTAAGCAGTAAATACCGCCTAACAATGGTTTACTACCCGTAATACGTATGACTAAGTGCCATTCAATAACATCATCTCCTTCAAGTACCATACTTGAAATGTTTTAAGTGAATCAATTATCTATCAATTTGTCGCAGATGTCATGTTAAATCCTAGAGACACAGAATGATCATTCTCCATTGATTTAACTTTATCAGGCCTTAGACATCTAACTCTTAATGAATAAGAGGAACAAATCCCATCTTGACTACATACGTTTCTCACAATCACCTTGTGTCACACCTGAACATAGTATCATGTACAGTCCATTATTTTAGAACAACGGATAACTAGATCAAGGTATGACACTTGGTGAATATCAAAACCCAATATGTATCTCAGGTCTGAGGATACCAAATGATATTCACCTTTACTCAAATTTACTTATGATCAATCAATAAGATTCCATGTAGTAAAATTTGAGATGCGGGTTAGTCCAATATTTGTATCCCACAAATATCTATGAACCTTGGTAGCAACCCATTGCTCTATATTCATCCTTATGAATATCAACCAATCCAAGTTCATAATAATCTTACCCTCACACTCGTTCCCACAAGTCTAAACAACTACGGACATTTAGAGTAAACAATTTACTCATGGATTAAACATGCTAAATTGGAACATTAATTGAAACATTATAACCAAATAATTTTATTCAAATAATAAAAGGTTCCATATATCCAAATTAAAAATTACTGATCAAATCCAATCACTAGAATATCAAAGTCCCATGGCACAAGTATGACCTTCATCCTTTGCCTTTTCAAGGATCTTCGTGAGAGGATCCGCAATGTTTTGATCCGTGTGAACTTTGTGAATACATATCTTTCCCTTTTCAACTTCATCTCGTATGTAGTTCAATCTCTGCTCAATGTGCCTAGTCATTTGATGAGCACGAGGTTCCTTGATTTGGGCAATCGCACCCTCGTTATCACAAAAGATCTCTAGGGGGTCCTTTATAGAAGGGACAACCCCTAGATTGGCAATGAATTTCTTCAATCATGCAGCTTCTTGAGCTGCCAATGAGGCGGCGACGTATTCTGATTCTGTAGTTGATAGAGCCACCACATATTTTTTGGAGCTCTTCCAAGAGACCGCTCCTCTATTCAGAATGAAAATATATCCTCATTGTCACCGTGAATCATCACGATTGGTTTGGAAACTCGCATCCGTGTAACCTTTTACAACGAGTTCCTCATCACCAGATCCATAGATTAGGAACATATCTTTTGTCCTCCTTAGGTACTTAAGTATGTTCTTAACAGCCATCCAATGACTGTTTCTAGGATTTTGCTGGTATCGGCTTGTCATGCTTAAGGCGCATGACACGTCCGGTCGAGTGCATATCATTGCATACATGATGGATCCAATAGCAGATGCGTATGCGATTGCCTTCATTTTATCTTGCTCATCCTTTGAGCTAGGACATTGAGTCGTACTCAATATCGTTCCTCTTTCAATAGGTACCATACCTTTCTTAGAGTTCTCTATATTGAACCTTTTCAAGATCTTATCAATGTATGCACTTTGATTCAAACCAATCAACCGCCTTGATCTATCCCTATAGATCTTTATTCCCAGAATATAGGCGGCTTCACCAAGATCCTTAATGGAGAAACAGCTTCCAAGCCAGGCTTTTACACCCTCCATGGTTGGAATGTCATTTCCAAATAGTAGGATGTCATCGACATATAATACTAGGAAAATGATGATGCTCCCACTAGCTTTCTTATATACACATGCTTCATCAACGTTTTTGATGAACCCAAATTTGGTTATTCCTTCATCAAAACGGTGATTCCAACTTCTTGATGCTTGTTTCAATCCATAGATTGATTTCTTTAACTTGCATACTTTATTATGATGTTTTGGATCGACAAAACCTTCAGGCTGAACCATATAGACATCTTCCTCAAGATATCCATTTAGGAAAGTGGTTTTGACATCCATTTTCCAAATCTCATAATCATAATGAGCAGCTATGGCAAACAATATCCTTATAGACTTTAGCATCGCAACAGGTGAGAAGGTTTCATCATAATCAACCCTTGAGTTTGAGTAAAACCCTTTGCTACAAGTCTAGCCTTATAAGTATCCAAGTTTCCATGCATATTGGTTTTCTTCTTGAAAACTCACTTGCTTCCAACTACTTTGGAGTTAAGAGGTGGTACAACCAAGTCCCATACTTGATTTTCATGCATGAATTGCATCTCAACGCTTATGGCCTCGAGCCATTTGTCACAATCCGAATTGGACACTGCATCATGGTATGTGGTTGGTTCATCTGAATATACCACATAGCATCCATCCATGAAAAATCTGTATCTTTCATGTGGATTACTAGTTTTACCACTTCTGCGAACGTTTTGTGTGTATTGATCAACCACTTGATCATCTTCAACATCCTCATGTTGAGTGCTAGTTTCAACCAAACGTGCATTGGGTTGTGGTTCTTGATCCTCCTCAAGATCCACTGTTCTACTGCTAGTTCCTTCCATAAGGAACTTTGCTTCTAAGAACTCACCCTTTCTGGCAACAAACACCTTTTGTTCCAGTGGATCATAGAAATAATATCCAATAGAATCTCTAGGATATCCAACAAAGATGCACTTGGCGGATCGGATTTCCAATTTGCTTAGGGTGGGAGTCTTAACATAAGCCTCACAACCCCAGACCCTTAAGTATGATAGGGATGGAACTCTTCCACGCCATATCTCAAAGGGTTCCTTTCCACCTTTTGGTTAGGGCCATATTTAGAATACGGGCCGCGGAGAGGAAAGCGAAACCCCAAAATGATAGAGACAATGTGCTTCTAGCCATCATAGATCGGACCATATCCAATAACGTTCGATTCCTCCTCTCAGACACACCATTATGTTGTGTTGTTCCAGGTGGAGTGAGTTGTGAGACAATCCCATAATTCCTAAGATGATCTTGAAAAGCATCGCTTAGGTATTCACCTCCTCTATCGGTGCGAAGAACTTTAATCGACTTGTTGAGTTGATTTTGTACTTCATTTTGAAAGATCTTGAACATTTCAAAAGCTTCATCTTTGTATCCTAATAGGTACACATACCCATAGCGACCATAATCGTCGGTAAAGGTAATGAAGTATCTTTCACCATTCCTAGTCATTGGCTTAAAAGGACCACATACATCCGAATGTATGATTCCTAATAAATCTTTTGCCCTTTCGGCTTTGCCACTAAAAGGTGCCTTAGTCATTTTACCTTGTAAACAAGACTCACACACATCAAATGAATCACATTCACTTGTTTTTAAAAGACCATTCTTTTGTAGTGTTTGAATTATTTTCTTGTTTAAATGACCAAGACGACAATGCCAAAGGTAAGAGTCACCCAAATCCGATTTAAGTTTCTTGGTACTAGTTTGGTACAACAAGCTATCATTCAATGTGATTTCACGAACCAATTCATAAATACCATTGATGGGAATAGCTTTAAAGTAAAACATGTCATTCAAAGCAACATGAATTTCATTTCCAATAAATGATAATACATATCCAAATTGTTTTAATAGGGCTACAGAGATAATGTTCCTAGTCAAACTAGGAGCATACAAAATATTATACAAAATTACTTCCAAACCATTTGGAAGTTTCAAGATGTAGTCACCACGGGCTTCAACTTGAACTTTTGCCCCATTGCCCATGTAGAGGCTAACATCCCCTTTCTTGAAGTCACTATTTCTTTTGAACCCCTGCAACAAATTGCAAATGTGAGTTCCACATCCGGTATCCAATACCCATGTGTTAGAGGATATTAAGTTTAAATCAATATGGATCATGTATGTTGTACCTGAGGTCTGCCCGGCATCCCTCTTTGCTTTCAACTCTTGGAGATGGATGGGATAATTTTTTGCCCAATGTCCAATCTCCCCACACTTGAAGCATGGGTCATTGGAAGCAACCTTTTGCTTCTTCTCCGGTGCTTTGGGTGGCACCCTTGCCACCCCTTTCCCTTTCCCCCATATGGGTCCCTTGCCCTTGGCAACTCTTGCCTTGGGTGCGGGATGAGGCCTTTTCTTGTTCCCACCTTTATTGATGGTGAGAACGGGTAAAACCCTTTTACCCATGGCCGCCTTGGCCATTTTGAGCATTGAGTGAAGCTCACCAATGCTTTTTTCCCAAGCATTCATGTTGTAGTTCAACACGAACGTCTCGAACCTTTTGGTAAGGCCATTGAGGATCAAAATCCGTGGCCAGTTCCTTTAAGACGGGAAAATTAAGCCTTTCGAGGTGGTCAATGTGGCTTTTCATCTTAAGTACATAGATCAAACCAATAGGTTGTCGTCCATACGACATGCATGGAGTGCTCGAACCGTTTCGAAGCGCTCAACGCTTGCTTGCTGTTGGAACGTTTCCTTGAGCTGGGTTATCATGTCATAAGCTCCGTGATGTTCATACTCCTTTTGGAGATCCGGAGTCATGCTTTCTAGCATGAGGCAAGACACTTGGACGGAGTCCTCAGTGTACTTCAGCCAATCGTTATAGGCCTCCTCATCATCCTCAGCAGGCTGATCGGGGATAGGGTCATCTAAAACGTATGATCGTTTCTCTTGCTTGAGAACGATTCTCAAGTTTCGATACCAATCAATAAAATTGTTATGATTTATACGCTCCTTTTGGAGAATTGCTCGTAAACATTGGACCGACACGGATGAGTTATCATAATTATCACTATTATTGGTGGCCATCTACAAAATTTAGCAAAGATCAATTTTAATATTTTCGATATTGATATTTTAATAATTAATACCTTTTAAGGTCAATTTAATATTAAAATCTAGAATCCAACATTACATTTAAATAGTGGTTAGGTGATCTTTATTCCACGATTTAAATTAATAAGGTGGTCAACGATTGACGGTTGCAACCATTTGCAACTTCTAGAGGATGGGATCGACTTGAAACATCATATGTAGAGTCGGCATGTTAATCCCATCAACACCATTTGGATACCACATCATAGGTGATCCATTTGACATGGTTTGCAAATCAAGACACCCTACTTACAAACACGTGTGAGTTTGCCAAAATAAGCGGTTAGGTGACCTTTATCCCATAATTATGGCATTCTCCCCTCAAATCACAAGTTCCCTCAAAATGGTTAGGTGACCTTTATCCCACTAAGAGTTCCCAAGTGACTCAAGTGTTGTGTAAAAGGACGGTGTTGATCTTGTTTTTAAGACATTAGAGATTTCATAATTTAAGTTTTAGAAAACTCTATGTACTTGTATTTGCATGCTTTCAAATACAAGATACCCTATGGTCCTTTGATTAAAACCCATTTTAATCTTTAAATCATTTTAATAACCATTTATTGCCTTTTAATGATTAAGAACAATTTTTATATAAGCTTTGTTAAGATCATTTTTATAAAGATTGTTTATCATATCCAAATATGACACAATCATTCGCAAAATCACAATCAAACAAGCATAATATAATCAACAACATGTGCATAACCATAGCTACTATTGTGACCACACTTGTTTGCCATCACAAGTGTGGTCATTTGGTCTTTCTTAAGGGTTACCAACAACACAAAATTGAGATCGCAATGGACCTCCCACTTGATGTCGCATCCGTATGCTTCAAGTCCACTTGTGTCTTCCTTTTGTGCTTCCTTCCCGAGCATCTTCTCTTACATAATATATATCCTAATACATATTTTCTAGCAAAAGAGAAATACTCCTAATCTATTATTACATCCAATGAATAAATAGATAAATTACAAGCACAAAACTTACAACCCAATTGAACGAAAATAACCAACACCAAACATTCAACCAAACCAAAACAACACAAGGTCTAAGCTAGGTCATGCACCATCAAATGAACAATCATAAACATCATTCAACAAACAAAATAAACCCCATCAAACCCTAAATTTTCAGCCAACATAAACTGAAAATTAGGGTTCGTTTGTCCACACAAACAACAACCAAAACATGTCAACCAATTGACATTCCTATCTTTCAAAGTTTAATCATAAGCATGAAGATATAACTTTGAAGGACATGGGGTTTATTAAATTAACCAAAATCAGCCTCTACTGAGTTGATAAACATCTTTTAAAACCGATTTTACAAGGATAAAGATGCTAGTTTTCACATAACCGGTTCTAGATGCCATTGTTGGGGTTTGTCATACCATTTACAAGATGTTTAACCATTTAAACATATGAAATGCAGCGGAATCTACTACTTTAAACATGTTAAAGTTTCTGAAAAATTACCATTATCATGTGTAAATCAACAAACCCATAGACAAAAGGATCTTTATTATGCGAAAAGCTAGCATACAAAATGAACAAGAACACCATAGGGTGTTCATAGAAATCTACCTTTCAGGACACAATGTTATGGATGAAAGGAATGAAGAAGATGATAATGTTCTTGAGTTGCTAGCCTTCAAAGGAGAAAACCTCAAGTTGTAATACCCATAAGCTTCTTCCAAACACCTTGCTTTGTTAGGGAGCTATACACCAAAACAATCTTCCAAAGCTACTATCTAAATCCGAAATTCAGCCCCAAATTTCAGCCACAAATCCGAATTTTTCAAGAGGTTTTTGAGTGTTCTTGCTTGAGTGAAAGGAAGAGAGAAGAAGTGTAAATGATGGAAGAGTGTGTAAGTGATAAAGTCTTGCATGAAACAAGACATAATATGGTGTTTCCAAGGCCCCCTTGGGCGGCCGAATATCCTTTCAAATTTGGTTTCCCACCCATTAGATATTTTGTTAAAATTAAACACTCTTCCATGCATTTAGGTTATAAAATTAAAACATAGTCTAATTTTATAACATGACACACTTTTATTTGACATTATTTAACCAACTTAAATAATGAAACAAATAAAAATCTCATGAAAAAATTAGCCATATAATGTTGTTCTATCACAAAAGAAATATTTAGAAAACCAATTTTCTAAATAGGTGTCAATATTTTTGTATGATCTTATCAACAAGTAATTATTTATTGGTGTTTGTATAGCTTGCTATTGGGTATGACCCGACTTGGATCATAACGTACTAACCACATCAATCTTGTATGTGTCTTGGGCATATAAGAACCAACAGAAAAACCTTGAAGTTCTTGGATGCAGCAAATGCCAGGAATATCCTAACGGCTTCTAATCTTGCCACTAGAGCAAAGACACCAGTGTAGTCAATCCCTTCTTCTTGTGTGTATCCTTGAACAACCAGTCTAGCTTTGTTCTTGATGATGATGCCTCTATCATCTTTCTTGTTTCTAAACACCCATTTGGTTCTAATGGTAGTCTTCCCAGAAGGAAGAGGACAAAGGTTCCAAACTTTTTGCCTTTTGAATTGAAGCAGCTCTTATTGCATAGCTTCAACCCAACTTCCATCCTTTAGAGCTTCATCAACTTTCTTTGGCTCTACCTGGGATAGAAAACAAGAGTGAAGACAAACATTTGCTTCATGGGTTTGTCCTCTTGTCTTTACCCCTGAGATAACATCTCCAATGTTGTTTGTGGTAGGATGAGACTTGTGGATCCTAAGCTGAGGGATCACAGCAAGTTGTTGAGAAAGATCTAAATTTGAGAAATTTATATCTGGCATGGATGTTTCTCCCACCACATCTGCACACTTTTCAAGTGAAACTTGATCCAAGCAGTGTGTGACATCATTGATATTCTCATCCATAGTGTGGTTAGTGGCATCAAGAAATTCTTGGTCACTGTCACCATCACCATTGTTGTCTTCCATAGTTGAGGTGTTCTTATCTGGTTGTAGAGCCTCTGAGCTGGAATTTGAAGGCATACCAGATGTATTAGCTGAATTGTTATTGTAGGGCTGATAGAAACCTCATTTGCAGAAGTGGTTCCAACTGGAGCTGAAGATATGTGTATTGAAGATCTTCCTAGCTCAAATCTTGAATCTGGATCATCTGTATTCAAATTTTCTGCAGATCCTGAAACATTCTCACAAGATTTGTTAAAACAGTTGGTAACCAAATCAAGATCAAACAGCCAATCCGGACCAGAACCAGTAACACAAGGTGTGTGTTCATTGAAAGTCACATTGGCTGACTCCTCAACAATTCTAGTTCTGAGATTGTATACTCTATAAGCCTTAGCTTGGGAAGAGTATCCAATAAAGTGTCCATCATCTGATTTCTCACCAAACTTGGCAATTTGATCTTTGGTATTCAAGATGGTGCAAGGACATCGAAATGACCTGAGAAAACCAATGAAAGGTCTCCTCTTGTGCCAAAGTTCATAAGGAGTCTTGCCATGAGTCTTAACTACTAAAACTCTGTTCTGCACATAGCAGGCAGTGTTGACTGCCTCTGCCCAGAAGGTGATGGGCTGTTTAGAGTCAGACAACAAAGTTCTTGCAGCTTCAATTAGTGTCCTGTTTCTCCTCTCAGCAATACCGTTTTGCTGAGGAGTCCTGGGAGCACTAAATTGTCTTGTAATACCCTTTTCATCACAGAATGTGTCAAGGATATGGTTCTTAAATTCGGTTGTTTGATCACATCTTATGATCTTGACCTTGTGATCAGATTGATTCTCAATCTTTAAGATGAAATTCTTCAGAATCTTAGGAGTCTCATCCTTAGTTCTAAGGAAGAAAACCCAAGTGAATCTTGTAAAGTCATCTGTGATCACTAGACAGTATAAGGTCCTTCCTAAACTCATTACACTGGTGGGGCCAAAGAGATCCATATGTAACTCTCACACCCTCAAAATCCACATGCGGAGTTTTACCACAAGGCGTATGAACAAACTAGGATTACAATTAATAGTTACTCAGAACGACTCTATATGCCACTATTACAAATAAAATCAACCAAATTATAAACTTGAAACAGTGCGGAAGCGTTTTTAAAAAAAACAACACAAAGAAATAAAAGTGTATACTATGGCAAAACATGCGCCAACCCAAAAGAGTAAACATTAACCATTAAATGATAACAATGTCTTGAAGATTGAGTCTTAGAATGCAAGTAAAACCATGTAGTGCTCCTAATAGCAAGCAAGCTAAGGACCTGAGAATAGCATACTAAAATGTCAACATAATGGTTGGTGAGTTCAATAGTGATATTCAAACATAAACAGTTTAATAACATAGATATAAAAGTAGTGCATTGTAACATATAGCTAGTCCATTAACAATAAATATTAATTCATATTGATTTCGCAATTGAAGCTGACTGTGTTACGTTGTTGCCTCCTGTCATGACTTAACAGGTCATGATAATGTTCAATAGGACAAATTGCACCCAGTTGACCTCGAGTCACACAGGTGGGACTCGTCAGACCCAGTATTACTACCCAAATTTCCCCGCTATTCAATATTAACAATTCGAAAGTGTGAGAACTTTTCCATGATATCAACACTATATTAATATTATACACAACTTGAATATATAAAGCGTTTGTCATTTACCAGTATGATATCTCCCCTAAAAGAAATTAAATAAAAAGTGGGGCATGAACTCACCTGATATGCGTGATAGACACTTAGAGTTTTACTTGACAGACAGAATGGACAGACAACCTTCAGAGGTTACCTAGATCATATAAGTACATGAGTACGTGTAAACAAAGAACATGTGAAACCCTAAGAACACTACAACCAAGGACTCAAGATTTCAGAAAAACAGACACGTTTGACCCAGTTGACCCGTTTGACCCGTTGGTGACTTTATGTGTTGTAAACCATTCAAGCAATCATACACATATATCATACATGGTTAACATTCAAATAGATGATATGTATGCTATATTAACCAGGTGTATCACTTAGATCATCATACAACCAAGTATCATACAAGTCATGCGAATCTAGAACATTAACATGTCCACTAGTTATAACACAACTAACATGTCACACAAAGATCAAATCACGCACCACATGCCATGTGAAGCCACTCACGACTTCACATCCTAAACCCTACCAATCCTACTAAGTAGGGGCCTCAGATTCGCACAAGTGTATGATGATCATAATCATATTCATTAACCATGTTCATTGCATTCAACAAACATCACAACAATCAATTTCCAGTCCCAAACATGATGTCCTAACTACTAACCAACATCAACATCATACATGATCATCAAAGTCCAAACATCACCCATGATTATCCAAGCATGCCATACAACTAATTTAACATGTTCTATCATATTAGAATTCAACCATGAACTTACTAACATGCTCCTAACATCCCAAACATGTTCAAACTATCATCCTTCAAACTTTGTGCAAATAAAGTTTCCTTTTTGGGAAAGTACATTCCAACATCTATCAAACACTCAATGTATTCATGAATTCATCACAATTATACCATTTCAAGCTCATAACAACATCTAGACATGATCAACAATGCCTAATCATCATAATCTAACAATCATCATGAGAAAAAGTTTCCACCTTTGGCAAGATATGAACAACCACATTCATTCTAAGGTTTCTAGCATTCAAATCAACAATCTAGCATCTAATTAACATCATGAACCCATCAACAACATCAACCTATCATTAGATCATCATGTCATGAAAATAATGTTACTATTATTAGTAACCTATGAAGACCAACTTCAATTCATCAATTTCTTGCAAGATCAATGTATCCTAACATTCATACAACCTACTAATCATCATACATTCATCAAATAATCATCAATCATCCATAATCATACTAATTTCGAATTAGGGTTTGCATAAAACTAAAGTTCATGATCAATCCACTAAAAACATACAATTCATACTTAATCAACGTTAAACAACATGTATTCAATCCAACTAACATCCTAACATCATCAATTTGACCCCATGAAGATACAAAATCGAATTAGGGAAGAATCCATAAAAACACCAAAACTAACCTTAATTCTTGCCAAGGAACACGATTTTGATGTTGTTAACTTGTTTTATAGCTTGAAACCGAATCAAAATCGCAAGGATTTGCTTGTTCTTGGCTGATTCCGAAGTGAAGAGGTGTAGGGTGATGATTTGCGGGCGAATGGGGTGTGCAAGCTAGGGCTTTTGTGTTTTGTTTAATCTAATTTTCCATATTTACCCTTTAAGCCCTTATAATTTGTATTTTATAAAAACTAGGTTTTAAACTCTTTGTAAAGTGCTTTTAACTTAATAATATAAAGATATAAACTAATGAAAATCATTATATATTTTATCTTTATAAAAACACAAGACATACGAATAAATAGGCACATTTCCGCGTTACGCGAGTAATTTCCTAATTAACATTTAAAACATTCAACCACATAAACATAACACAATAATCACATAATCAATTAGATTAACAATAATGTAACATTATTAATTATTATTAGGTCACCAACGTTAAACGACAACTAGTGTGAGTTTACGACACGTGTATGCAAGACTTAACGGAACTAACGGAGTTTCATAACGGAAATTTACCGGATGTCACATTATCCCCATGTTGAAAGAATTTTCGTCCCGAAAATTGCGTTACATGGTGAGAGTGTTCCATCACTGGTCTACTGCATTGGCACACAGAAATCGAAATCGAGTGAGTTTTGGATGAGTTGTCACATCATCCCCATGCTGAAAGAAATTTCGTCCCAAAATTTAAATCAATACCTTCGTCTGCTGGCATCGTCCTTTCGAATAGTTGAGGGTACTTAAGCTTCATTTGATCTTCTCGTTCCCATGTGTATTCCGGTCCACGTCGCGAATTCCAACGGATTTTGACAATGGGTATCTTGCTTTGCTTAAGTGTTTTCACCTCACGGTCCATCACCTCGACTGGTTCTTCGATAAAATGCAATTGTTCATCCACTTGAACTTCTTCTAGTGGTAGGACCATTGTTTCATCAGTTATGCACTTCTTCAGGTTTGACACGTGAAATACATCATGGATTCCACTTAGCGAATCAGGTAGGGCTAGTCGGTAGGCCACTGGACCTATTCTTTCCACTATTTCAAATGGTCCAACGTACCTCGGATTTAGTTTCCCTCGCTTACCAAACCGAACTATGCCTTTCCATGGTGAGACTTTCAACAAAACCTTGTCACCAATCTGGAACTCTAAAGGTTTCCGTCTCTTGTCAGCATAACTCTTTTGTCTGTCTCGTGCTGCAACCATACGGTTTCGTATCTGCACAATCTTCTCGGTTGTCTCGTGAATTAACTCGGGACCTGTTAGCTAACTATCACCAGTTTCTGCCCAGCAAACTGGTGATCGACATTTTCTCCCATACAGCACCTCGAAAGGTGATGCCTGTATGCTAGTATGATAACTGTTGTTATAAGAAAACTTCACCAATGGCAGGTGAATTTCCTAGTTATTCCCGAAGTCAATCACACAAGCACGTAGCATATCCTCCAACGTCTGTATGGTACGCTCACTCTGGCCATCCGTCTGTGGGTGATATGCAGTACTCATATCCAATCGTGTACCCAAAGATTTCTGCAATGATTTCCAGAAATGTGACGTGAAACGAGCGTCGCGGTCGGAAATAATTAAGATCGGTACACCGTGACTCGAAACGATCTCTTTAAGGTACAGTCGGGTTAATTTGTCCATCTTGTCAGTTTCCTTAATTGCAAGGAAGTGAGCAGACTTTGTTAATCGATCTACAATAACCCATATCATGTCACAACTAGTATTAGTCTGGGGTAACTTAGAAATAAAATCCATGGAGATCTGTTCCCATTTCCACATTGGTATCTCAGGTGTTATAACAGTCCGGATGGTTTTTGATATTCCACTTTTACTTTCGAGCATGTCAAACACTTGCTCACATACGTAGCTACATCCGCTTTCATGTTAGGCCACCAGTATTGCGCCTTTAGGTCATGATACATCTTGTCGGATCCAGGATGTATAGAATACTGGATTTGTGCGCCTTTCCCATAACTAAATCTCTCAGATTTCCATAAACAGACACTCAAAGTTTATCCATGAAATACCGAATTCCATCCTCTTTCACCACTAGTTGTTTATCCATTCCCCTTAACGACTCAGAACCAACATTTTCTGCTTTTAAAGCTTCTATCTGCGCCTCCTTAACTTGTTCGGGCAGTTGGGTACTAATAGTAAGCTGTAAAGCTCGCACCCGTCGGGGTTTAGCTGTTTCCTTCCTACTTAGGGCATCGGCAACTACGTTTGCCTTTCCTGGATGGTACTTAATAGCGCAATCATAATCGTTTAGTAGTTCCACCCAACGTCCCTGCCTCATATTCCACTCTTTTTGCTTGAAGATATGTTGAAGACTCTTGTGATCGGTGTAGATAGTGCACTTGGTACCGTACAAGTAATGTCTCAAGATCTTTAAGGCAAAAACCACTGCACCCAATTCTAAGTCATGGGTGGTATAGTTCTTCTCATGAACCTTTAGTTGTCTCGAGGCATAGGCTATCACCTTATCTCGTTGCATCAAGACACAACCCAATCCTTGAATGGATGCATCGCAGTACACCACAAAAGTCATCTGTTCCCTATGGTAATGCTAATATCGGGGCAGTACAGAGTTTTTGTTTTAACAATTGAAAAGCTGATTCTTGGCTCTCACTCCATTTGTATGTCGTTCCTTTGTGGGTCAAGGTAGTGAGAGGTTGTGCGATCTTAGAAAATCCTTCTATGAATCATCGGTAATATCCTGCTAATCCCAGAAATTGTCTTATCTCACTCGGCGCTTTGGGTGTAGTCCAATTCTTTATCGCCTCATTTTGGCAGGATCAACATGTATCCCTTTCTCATTAACAATATGACCTAGGAATTGCACTTCTCTATCCAAAAGTCACACTTTGAGAATTTGGCATACAGCTGCTCATTTTTCAATAGTTTCAAGATCATTCGTAAGTGCTCTTCATGCTCCTCTTGGTCCTAGAATATATCAGTATATCATCGATGAACACAATGACAATCTGATCAAGATAGGGTTTGCACACGTGGTTCATGAGGTCCATGAACACACAGGTGCATTAGTCAACCCAAAAGGCATGACCAAGAACTCATAATGACCATAAAGAGTACGAAACGCAGTCTTGGGAATGTCTTCTTCTCGAACTCTAAGTTGATGATAACCAGATCTCAAGTCAATTTTGAATAATAGCTTGATCCTTGAAGCTGATCGAACAAGTCGTCGATACGAGGTAAAGGGTATCAGTTCTTGACTGTTACTTTGTTTCACTCTCTATAATCGATGCACATCCGGAATGTGCCATCCTTCTTCTTAACAAAAAGAACAGGAGCTCCCAAAGGTGATGTGCAAGGTCGAATAAAGCCCTTATCTAAAAGCTCCTGAAGTTGTGATGACAACTCTTGTAGTTCGTTCGGTGCAAATCGATAAGGTGCCCTAGCAATCGGAGCTGCGTCGGGAGTCAACTCAATCTGGAATTCCACTTTGCGGTAAGATGGTAATCCAGGAAGATCCTCTGGAAACACCTCTGGAATCATGTACTATGGGAATATCCTCCATTCTCCTTTCTTCTGCCTGCTTATCGGTTACAAGTGCTAGAATAGCCACACGACCCTTTCGTAATAGGTTTGAGCTTTCATGTATGAGATGATGCCTATCACAACACCACTCCTATCACCTTCGATGGTAAGGATGTTGTCACCAACAGGGATTCGTATGATCTTCTCATGACATATGACTTCCGCTTGCTTGCTAGAGAGCCAATCCATGCCTATCACAACATCAAAACTCTCCAGCGTAACAGGCATAAGATCTATAGCGAAAGTATGACCAGCAAGTTCTATCTTACAGTCTTTAAGGATATGCGTTACATGGATCTGTTTACCGTCAGCTAATTCCACAGTGTATTTAGATTCTAAAGCAGAGGGTATATCACTTAAAAGACTATAGAACTTTAAGGACACGAAACTCTTATCAGCTCCAGTATCGAATAGTACCGTAGCAAAACAACCATTAATAGAGAACCTACCAGTAACAGTTGTGGGATCATTTAGAGCCTCACCCGAGCCAATGACGAAGGCTCTCCCTTGGCTCCATCTTATTGCCGCCATTACCAGTACCATTTCCACCGTTGTTGTTATTACCATTGTTTTTGTTGTTGTGTTGTTATTGCCATTACCATTTCTCCTTAGTTGTGGGCAATTTCGCCTGTAATGCCCTTCTTTCCCATATTCAAAACAACCTTTGGGAGTTTCTTGAGGTTGTTGTGGCCTCCTTACCAGCTCACCACGACAATCCTTACCAGCGTGTCTAATTTTTCCACAGCGTTGACACTTGAAGTTATCACACCTTCCCACATGATGGTAATTACACCGAGTTCACTTCGGATGTTTACCACCATAACCACTGGGTCCTTGATTGTTTGAAGCCGTCTTGTTGAAGTTGTTGTTATTATCAAACCTCCGTTGCTGCTGAACTGGCTGTTGTTGTTGTTGAGGTTGAGGTTGACCGCTAGAAGATGATGATGCTTTGGTGTTGTTGGTATTATCCCACTTTCTTTTTTTGTCAGGCACGCTCACCACAATGCCCCGTTTGGGTAGACGTCCTTGCTCCACGGCATGGTCAGTTAGCCTATGAGCTAGCTGGATGGCTTGCTGAATTGTGGTTGGGTTGGAAGCAGTTACCATACTTTGGATTTCGGGTACTAATCCCCGTATGTAATGCTCTACCCTTTTATGCACCTCATTCACCATTCCCGGGCACAAAGTTTCTAGTTCATGGGTTCTAGTGGTGTAGACCTCGATTTCCGAGCCCTGCATCTTCAATTGCCAGAAACACCATCTCTAACTTCTGCACTTCATTGCGAGGACAGTACTCCTCAGTCATCACTATTTTAAACTCATCCCATGGAAGTCCATTCGCCATCTCTTGTCCTAGCATCTGGACTTACGCGTTCCACCAAGACAGAGCAGCACCCTCCAAAGTCCCGGTGGCATACTTCACTTGATCCACAGGTGGACAGTTACATTTGGAGAAGATAGACTCAGTCTTCTCGAACCATCATACAAGTCCTACAACACCCTCTGTACCACTGTAGGTGTGTGGTTTACAGTCCATAAAGGACTTGTAGGTACACACTGGTGGTCCTGTTTTAACACAACACACATTAATCAGACATCCCATACAGTTATGTAGGATATCAGATTTATCTTTCTATCATTGTTTACCTGCTGGCTGACCCGCGTGGGCAGCAGCCACTGCCGCCTGAACATGCTCATTAATTAGAGCAGCTAATTCTGTGGGGGTCATGTTAACAGCACCACCGCCCTATTCTCAAGTGCCACGTCCACGTCCGCGTCCACGACCACGTCCACCTCCACGTCCACGGGCGTCCATTCTTTTCACTTTACATTCACAAATACAATAATGAGTAACATCAAACACATTTATCTCAATGAAGCACAGTAAATAGTAAATAAAAGAAATAATGAATCATCACAACCACAACATTCATAACAAAAATAATAACCAAAGTAAATAAATTGTAAATGAGTCACAATGTATTTAACAATGTCAAAATTTAAGTTGTCTTCATGTGGGGAAACAACCCTTTCCACATAGGTTTCAAAAAGAAAAACACTACGTAGTCTAAGTCATATAAAGAAAGTCAATCGACAACATCTGACCCACCACTATCATCCTCCATCTCCACTAGTTCCTCATCCTTGGGTCCCTCCTCGGGATCCTCATCCTCAGGGTCTGCTGCAGGAGCAGGAGCTATAGCAATCTGAAGTGCCGCTAGTTGAGCTTCTAAAATAGCAATCCTATTATCGGCTACGGCGTCCCACTGTTCACGAGCAGTCACGCGCCCTTTGAGTGCTATGAGACCATCTTGCATATGGTGACACCCGTTTAGGGTCTTCTCGTGTTGTTCCACGAGTTCATCCAGTTGATGTCTCAGTTTGTACACCTCTTGCTGCAGTGTATAGACATCACCCGTGAGCCGCCTGACTCGATGCTGCTCAGTGTCTAGTGCAGCCACCAGTGCAGCAATCAGTTGCTCGTTGGACTGCACCATCCGTGGGAGTAAAGGCATTGGTTAGTCGGCATTGTTCCTAGTCCTGGGCCTTGGGACAGGTACACGTTCCCTAAACATAATATGATCAACGAATCTAGGATTGAAACTCTAGTCTCGTGGAGGGTCACGCTTCATCAATGCAAAAGGTTGATCACAGTCAATCTCCTCTCGAGGATAAGCTAGTCAGGGCCAATCGAATCCATTGTCAGGTACAGGTGCGGGAGGTGGGGATTCAGATCGTGAAGGTGATTCAGGTCGCTTACCCGGAGCTCTCGATGACGATGCCATGCTGCAGAGAGTGTGACGTGTATGCCAATGAGTATACAGTAGATGAGAATAAGGCACAGGTAACTAATTAACTGTGTGCGGTTATAGTCTAGTGTGTATGCAACCTAGTTCCCTATAACCAATGGCTCTGATACCAACCTGTCACACCCTCAAAATCCACGTGCGGAGTTTTACCGCGAGGCGTGTGAACGAACCAGGATCACAGTCAACAGTTACTCAGAACGACTCTATATGCCACTATAAAAAATAAAATCAACCAAATTATAAACTTGAAATAGTGCGGAAGCGTTTTGTAAAACAACCCAAAGAAATAAAAGTGTATACTATGGCAAAACATGCGCCAACCCAAAAGAGTAAACATTAACCATTAAATGATAAAAATGTCTTGAAGATCGAGTCTTAGAATGCAAGTAAAACCATGTAGTGCTCCTAATAGCAAGCAAGCTAAGGACCTGAGAATAGCATACTAAAATGTCAACACAATGGTTGGTGAGTTCAAGAGTGATATTCAAACATAAACAGTTTAATAACATAGATATAAAAGTAGTGCATTATAACAGATAGCTAGTCCATTAACAATAAATATTAATTCATAGTGATTTCGCAATTGAAGCTGACTGTGTTACGTTGTTGCCTCCTGTCAAGACTTAACAGGTCGTGACAATGTTCAATAGGACAAATTGCGCCCAGTTGACCTCGAGTCACACAGGTGGGGCTCGTCAGACCCTGTAGTACTACCCAAATTTCCCCGCTATTCAATATTAACAATTCGAAAGTGTGAGGAATTTTCCATGATATCAACACTACATTATATTATACACAACTTGAATATATAAAGCGCTTGTGATTTACCAGTATGCTATCTCCCCCAAAAGAGATTAAATAAAGAGTGGTGCATGAACTCACCTGATATGCGTGATAGACACTTAGAGTTTTACTTGACAGACAGAATGGACAGACAACCTTCAGAGGTTACCTAGATCATATAAGTACATGAGTACGTGTAAACAAAGAACATGTGAAACCCTAAGTACAATACAACCAAGGACTCAAGATTTCAGAAAAATAGACATGTTTGACCCAGTTGACCCGTTTGACCCGTTGGTGACTTTATGTGTTGTAATCATACATGGTTGTATCACTTAGATCATCAAACAACCAAGTATCATACAAGTCATGCGAATCTAGAACATTAACAAGTCCACTAGTTATAGCACAACAAACATGTCACACAAAGATCAAATCACGCACCACATGCCATGAGAAGCCACTCACGACTTCACATCCTAAACCCTGCCAATCTTACTAAGTAAGGGCCTCAGATTCGCACGCGTGTATGATGATCATAATTATATTCATTAACCATGTTCATTGCATTCAACAAACATCACAACAATCAATCTCCAGTCCCAAACATGATATCCTAACTACTAACCAACATCAATATCATACATGATCATCAAAGTCCAAACATCACCCATGATTATCCAAGCATCCTATACAACTAATTTAAAATGTTCTATCACATTAGAATTTATCCATGAACTTACTAACATGCTCCTAACATCCCAAACATGTTCAAACTATCATCCTTCAAACTTTGTGCAAATAAAGTTTCCCTTTTAGGAAAGTACATTCCAACATCTATCAAACACTCAATGTATTCATGAATTCATCACAATTATACCATTCCAAGCTCATAACAACATCTAGACATGATCAACAATGCCTAATCATCGTAATCTAACAATCAACATGAGCAAAAGTTTCCACCTTTGGCAAGATATGAACAACCACATTCATTCTAAGGTTTCTAGCATTCAAATCAACAATCTAGCATCTAATTAACATCATGAACCCATCAACAACATCAACCTATCATTAGATCATCATATCATGAAAATAAAGTTACTATTATTAGTAACCTATGAACACCAACTTCAATTCATCAATTCCTTGCAAGATCATTGTATCCTAACATTCATACAACCTACTAATCATCATACATTCATCAAACAATCATCAATCATCCATAATCACACTAATTTCGAATTAGGGTTTGCATAAAACTAAAGTTCATGATCAATCCACTAAAAACATACAATTCATACATAATCAACGTTAAACAACATGTATTCAATCCAACTAACATCCTAACATCATTAAACAACATCAAATTCGACCCCATGAAGATACAAAATCGAATTAGGGTTCGGCCCTAACAAGAAATCCATAAAAACACCAAAACTAACCTTAATTCTTGCAAAGGACACGATTTTGATGTTGTTAACTTGTTTTATAGCTTGAAACCGAATCAAAATCACAAGGATTTGCTTGTTCTTGGCTGATTTCGAAGTGAAGAGGTGTAGGGTGATGATTTGCGGCCGAATGGGGTGTGGAAGCTAGGGCTTTTGTGTTTTGTTTAATCTAATTTTCCATATTTACCCTTTAAGCCCTTGTAATTTGTATTTTATAAAAACTAGGTTTTAAACTCTTTGTAAAGTGCTTTTAACTTAATAATATAAGATAGAAACTAATGAAAATCATTATATATTTTATCTTTATAAAAACACAAGGCATACGAATAAATAGGCATATTTCCGCGTTACGCGATTAGTTTCCTAATTAACATTTAAAACATGCAACCACATAAACATAACACAATAATCACATAATCAATTAGATTAATAATAATGTAACATTATTAATTATTATTAGGTCACCAACGTTAAACGACAACTAGTGTGTGTTTACGACACGTGTATGCAAGACTTAACGGAACTACCGGAAATTCATTACGGAAATTTACCGGATGTCACAGTAACAAGTGTAAGGGAGTAGTGATTGAGTTCTTTTCCTTAGGCTTGTGAGATACCTTATG
Organism: Flaveria trinervia; assembly: GCA_025506515.1. NCBI lineage: Eukaryota > Viridiplantae > Streptophyta > Magnoliopsida > Asterales > Asteraceae > Flaveria > Flaveria trinervia. The sequence goes on from CM046442.1 coordinate 59,559,568, forward strand.
TTGCTTCCCTTTCAGGCATGTAACACAGTGGTCATCACTTGTAAACTCTTTCTTTGGCATTCCAGTTACCAAGTCACGCTTAATTAACTTATTCATGTTCTTAAAGTTTACATGGCACATTCTTTTATGCCATAGGAAAGACTCATCACTATTGGAGTTAGACAGAAAGCATGAAACTTCTCCAGAGCGAGAGCTTTCTTGCAAATCCATCTTGTACATGTTTCCTTTCGTGGGGGCTCTAAGCAGGATATGCTCATGAGGAATGACCACACCAGGCTTAAGAACAATGCCCTCATGCTCAGTAAAGAGTATGTTATGACTCTAATCACAAAATTGAGATACACTCAGAAGATTGTATCCAAGCTCGTTTACAAATTTTACCTTTTCTATGCTGAGCTTACCAGTTGTGACCTTGCCCCTACCAGAAATGTAACCACCTTCATCTCCTCCAAAAGCAACAGGTCCTCAATCAATCCTTTCAAAGTTCTAGAGTAGTGACCTATTACCAGTCATGCGCCTGGAGCAGCCACTGTCTATGATCCAGACATTTCTGTCTGTCTTCAGCTATTCCTGCACAAAAGAGAATGATTAGTTACATCTGGAAACCCAAGCCTTGCTTGTCTTGGGCTCACTTGCAGAAGGTAATTTAACAGTAATAGATCCTATGGTTGTACTAAGAGGATCTTGAGCTGTTTTTGATGGAGAAATTTCAGTCACTTGGTCTTTCTTAGACGTCCACACCACCTTTGGAGTCTTGGACTTGACCCTCAAAACTTTAGAAGCTTTTGGAGCTTCAGAAGTTTTGATGACTGAACCTTCGGAAGATTCTGCAAACACTGCAGCAGACTTCAGTGCCTCGGAAGAACTCCTTTCTTCCAAGACCAAATATTCTTCCAAAGAGAATTTTCCACTTCCCTTCTTGTTAGATTTGGAACTTTCAAAGGAAACTTGTTTTCCTTCCAAAGCCTGAATCTTCTTAGAACTCTTTGAAGCCTTTGTTTTGGCCGTATGGACAGTACCTTTAGGATTGAAGGGACAATCCTTTGTAATGTGAGTGGTGCTGTCACACATAACACAATTCATCTTCTTCTTCACAAGAGCCTTGTCTTGAGAGTAAGACTGTCTTTGGTCACTTCCCTTCTCCACCTTCATCTTTGCAGATGCTGAGACAGTCCTCTTAGGCTGAGAATTGTGCTTGGAGTTTGATGGACCAGGCTGTGCAGCAGTGGTACACAACAGATCAGTCTTCTTCTTGCTGCTGAGATGAGTTGAGCAAGAACCAGAACTCTTAGCAGAGTTTTGGTTGATGTCTTTAGTCCCTACCACTTTAAACCCTAGAGAAATAAAAACTTGTTTCTGCTTAGAGTCGAAAGTAGCCTTGATCTCTTGAGCCTTCCTTGCCTTTCTTTTGCTCTTTCTGATCAAGTTCTTTCTCATGGACTTGGTCATCACAGTCTTCACTTTCTCCTTAGAAGGATAGTGGCCCTTCTTGGAATCCTCCTCTTCACTCTTTGTAGAGGGATTCTTCACTATCTCTTCTTCATCCTCCTCACTCATAGGATCTATGAGAGGAAGCTCATCTTCACAAGTTCCACACTTAGGAGATCTTACAGACAAGATTGTGTGTGGAGGAGCTATCTCATTCGATCCTAGTCCCTGTCTGTTTTGATAGCACACTTTGTTGTGTAGGGATGAGGATATCATGTTCTTGAAGGTCTCTTCTTCAAGAACACTCTTTTCTACCCTGGCTTTGCTGATCACAAGCTCAGCCTGGCACTCAGTTAACTTGATTATAAGATCTTTAATTTGAGTCCTAAAATGTGTGTGTTCATGTTTTAGAACTGAAATGGTTTTCTCTAAGTCCTCTATTTTCAGCTTATAATCATTTTCAGACTTTCTAAAATCATATTTTAAAATGTTTAAGGACTCAATATCATATCTCAGTTCCAAGTTATAGGACCTGTACCTGTTAACTTTAGCAATGCATTCAGGAGTACAGAGATGTTCCAATACCTTGGCTTCATCATGATCTGCCATCAGTGCTTGGTTTGGAGAGGCATCTTCAACCTGAAAGCTCCAGTCAAAGCCTCCTTCTTCAACAGCAACAGTAGCTTGCTACTTTGACTTCTCATTATGGAGAGCTTTGTTAGTGTAGTTTGGTATGGATTGTGTTTGGCCACCATTTGTTCTAGGTGCCTTACACTCTCTGGCAAAGTGGCCCATCAGGTTACAGTTGTAACACTTGACTTTGCCTTTGTCCAGTCCAAACTTTCCACTGGTTTCATTTCTTGGAAACTTCCTTCCAGTCCTCTTGTAGAACTTCTTGGCTCTGTGTGTGAGAAAAGCCATCTGCTGGACTATTTCCATGTATTCCAGATCATCTGGATGGATACAGTCCAGGTCTTCAAGAGTGAAAAGAGAGTTGCCACAGCTTTCATCAGAAGACACAAAAGCTTGAGAAGAGCTTGTATCTTGGAATGGGCTTCCTTGAGTGTAGTTCTCCTTTGGTGTCTCTGGGAAGGTGATGAAAGGACCCTTGGGTGAGTTATCAGGGTAGCATAAGAGATGATGTTTGGGTTCTATGCTATCCCTTTCAACCACATGTAGGGCTGAACCCATTTGATTGTTGGAGTTTCCAGATAAACCTTGCATGTTCATCTCCATCTGGTAGCCACTGAGAATCCCATATAACTCTGTCAAAGTAAGAGTTTTGAGATTTTCAGTTCTCTTGATCACCACACAGTAGTGTGTCCACTGCCTAGGAAGTGAGGACATGAACTTCCTTACAATGTCTCTGTTTTCAAGAGA